>LJIJ01006113.1:0-10172 GCA_001718145.1 Orchesella cincta
ATTGGCTGAAATCAATCCCAACTGAAACCGACCGTCTTGCATCAGTCACCATGCATTTACAAACTCACAGGCTAGCTACAGAAAACAGGACGACTTCCAGTCCTAATAAAAATTACAGGAGCTCAAAAGTCATTTTGTTCTTGTACCTGGTTTGGTCAGCTTTCAACTTTTTATTCAAAGTTGGGGGGTACCTCCTCATGGCCACCTTCATTCTCCAACCACTGCGAAACCACACACGAAGCAATTTTGGAGCAACTTAGTCACATTTCACGCATCATCTCATTGAGATTTGACCTCTACAAACTTTCACAACTTCAAGGTGATTAGATGTTAGAGTAATACAGTAACAAAAGCACTTTTATTCATTTTGATTTTACATATTAAATGTTGTATTTAGATGTACACTACAAGGCTTGCTTTCTGTTTAATCTTTATTACGAAGTCAAGGACGGTGACTGTCAAGGTGTGTTCAAACATTACAGAAGCAGTCGCATCAGTGGATTAACTGAATCCGAAATTCGTAAAAGTACTATCTTACAGGGATTCCGTTTTTAATAAAAAACTCATTTAAATTAACCGAAATAAAGCCTACTTTGTGAAGACACAACCTTGTATTTAAAATTAACCCAACGGAAAAGTACTCCCACTATTGAATTGTGAGTCCAGAATATCCTCACAATTAAGTTTTGAAAATATTATAAGATGTTTTCATAATTTTATAGGCCAATTAACCAACAAATTTATCTCGGATTCTTCGTAAGATCTTTTTCCAGCTCCCGATTTCTTAAATCCGAAACTGAGCTGCACTTTCAGCAAACTATTACTTTGATGGCACATTAGCTTCAGAGTACCATTTGGTAAGTGGGTAAACAAAGGAAAGGGGTTTAAGTTACAAAGTTAAAAACGGTGCCCAAGCATATAATGTAGTTAGTCTGATGTTTCAGATGAACTACAAGTTTAACAGTAATGTGGACGGACACAGCTTTACATGTTAAAAATGCGAGGTATCAGAGGGTTGAGTGAAACGTTGAAATAGGAGTAATTTGATGTTTTTTTAAGTATCTTGCTTAAGCTGGGAAGTAATTTTAAAAAGTTTCATTGGTTTTGCTGAAATTTCGCACACATAATCTCCACAAAATTGTCTCACGGATTGGATCGTCTCACGAGTGTCATTGTAATTTTGCCCATTTTGTGGGCGGCTTTGAAATAATAAATTCATGTTTTAAACATAATCAAGCAACAACTAGACTAAAAAATAAATGCATGCACTGATAATCTTTTATCAAACAACCGATGGTTTGAAATTTGTCCATACGTAAAATGCATGAATTACTAAAATATAACCTAATTTTTATATGCTACATCGCTTCCAAAATGGTGTTTGAATAGGGGAATGGCGTAAACGTTTCCAACCAAATTTTTACCTGCAAAGGTCATTAGTGATGAATTGCTGCCGAATGTGCTAAACTTGATATTGTCCATTTTATTTGCATAACTTTGAATAATTTTGCAATACAAATTGGGTAACTAACAAATTGCCACAATTTACGATTGCCAATCAAAGTAAAACTCAAAATGACGCCACCCATTCTCTTTCGCAATTATTTGAGCTACAAGTTCAGTCTCAAAGCTTATTTTCAATGTCACTACCAAATTTTAGCCGATACTAAACGGACACAATGGAATAACCGTCATGGAAAATCTCTCCAAGCTCAAACACGAATAACCGTTCGTGCTATTTAGATCGAAAAATGTTAAAACTCATCGCCTCAGTACATAATAATGAGGATCACATAGCGTTCGTAATTAAGAAACCTGGATTCAGCATCGCCTTTGAAGACTTTCTGACCTCTTGCTAAACTTTTATTCGAAAAATGTAAGTCATACCTACTGTCAGACTCACGACACCGTGGGCTTTGCAATTCCATAATACACCATATCGAACTCACATCCCACGAATCGGATATTCGGTATGCATTGTGTCAAAATTTCACGCTTCTTGTCCTGTGATTGTTTGGAACCTCCACAAATTTACTAGTACTTCTCAAAGGTGATTAGAGTATATACAAAAAATACACACCTTTGATTCAATTTAATAGATGCAATAAATGAAATTGATTTGATCTTATTAGTATATACATATACAATAAAGCTTTGTTTCATACTGAATAGCCCTATATATGAATTCAATGACGCTGACTGTCCATGGGTGTTCGAAGTGTTAAAGAGCAGATTTCTACCGCGATTGAATTGTAATCTGAGTTCGTAAAGAATTATTATATTACGCGGTCCGTTTATTACTTAAAACCGTCCTTTCAGGCAAAACCACACAATAAACCCTAAAATCTTTGAAGCAGCTTTTCTCTGAAATCTGCATAATCGAAATATACCATGCATTGAACAAGATCGATTGCTACGACAATAATACCAATTTACACACAGTCGACTGTGTAATAAGTCACTAGAGTTACCTCATAGCAAACACTTTGTGTTTGATAGAATGATATAACACACACTTAATACTTTCCAGGGAAAAGTAAATCCACGGAATCTATATCTCGAACCTTGTTCGTATCAGAGAGATATTTCCAGGCGAAGTATACTTGAACACTAGAATATGCATTTCAGCAAAACCATTTACTTTGATGGTCGCATTGGCGTCTGAGTATTCCAGGTTTTTATTTGTAATACATAGCTTTTTGGGTGCAAACTTTTTTTTTGCTTTACTATTCATTTTGCAGCCCTATCCATATTATGGAAATGTGATTTCTTCAAGCTAAAGGACGGAGAATGGTTAAACTTTTCCAGTTTGGCGCTGCCAGTCTAACTGTGTTCTTCTGTTCGTTGTCCTTGAGCCTGGAGATGCTTGTAAGTTGGACAATTAAATAGAATTCAAGTTTAATTACCCATGAAGCGTTTATACTATAATAGTAGTTTTGCCTCCGTTGTTTTTCTCCAGTGCATTACGCAGCGTATTTCTGGAGAGTATTCTCTGAACCAGTTCATAACAACAATGAAATTGAAGATTTCAGCATAACCAACTTTGGAAGTTTTTGTTCTAAAATGGTCTTAATAATTTGAGTGATGTTTTATAATGTTATTTTCAATCTGTTGTGTGGGTAAATCTAAAAGATTTCAATGAAAAATTGGTTGCTTAAACGTTTTTATTTTAATGTTTTACTTTGCTAAAAAATGCTTTGGTTTTAAAAAAAGAACAAAGACTCATTTTTAAAATCAGTATATCTAAGCAGGTTTTTGGGGCAAACGCTATTGTTAACAGGCATTGGTATACAAACAACCTCTTTTGTTTGAGGTATAATTAAGTAGTATAGTATTTCATCAATCTTTACAATATAATTATGTCAATTTGATTCATAAGCAGTGTGATTACTGCTAATCCGTCTTCAAAATATTGCTACAGATTCAAGTTAAGTAAGTTAGTGCTGATGTGTAAACATATTTGGCGTTTACCTTCATTTATTTGATATGGGATATTGATATTGTTCATTCGCAAATACGGTTTGGTTCAAAAGAACGTATCACATTTAATCATAACTGGAAATAATGAATAGCTAAAAATTTGAATGACATTATACAGCTAAGTATCTTATAGGCATAATAATTATCTCAACTTGTGCAGTTATTCATTTCGCCATATATGAAATTCTGAAATTTCCTTCCTATGAATTCTCCTACCTGCCTGAATCCGAGCCTGCCCAATTCATAATCTGTTTGGAATGGTTTGGAGGCCAAAACAGCAGAAATACCTTGCCACTTTTTATTTATTACAATTCAAAACCTACTCGTAGTACTCTTGGGGCCATTTAAGAAACACAAAAACCGTCAGCGTGTCAATCTTTTGTGTAAAACGAGTAAAAAATCCTCCCAAATTTCTCATCAGTTCCATCTCACCATCTAGACAACAAAATCGTGTTTTTAGTACGACTTAGGTCCTTTACTAATGTTACGCAACGTCAGTTCCACCTAATGCGCTTCTCTACTCATGCATATTTTACAGCGAAACACTCACTTTTTGTGTTTCTTACAGTCGAATAATTATGACACTTCTCGAGAAGGCGATAATGCTTGAAAATTGATGACTTTATTTGTTAGGAAAGCCGTAGTTTCGAGGCATGTTTTTCTCAAGCACACATACATTAGGCTGAAAATTCGTTAAATTTTTTTTTCATTTACATTACACAGCTAAGGTGGATTCATGGAAGTCATAGATGTTTATCTAAAAGCGCTTATAGCCGTTGCGTAACCATGATCTGAGAATAAATTAGGTTTATACCTACACGAAGTTGACTTATAATTAGATCGTATTATGTGGACAACACATTAACCCTAAAAATGGAAAACAGTTTGTGATGAACCCGCGTGAAAACTTTCTCCTGCAGAGTTATGCAATTGTTCAGACTGCGACATGAATCTTTTGAGACTCCGATACCTGCATTCTTCTACCTTACTCAAACATTTACCATCAGTTTGCAACCACAGCTTATTTTGTTTGATCAAGTCAATCCAAACAATTTTTTTCAATATCCAGAAATGTTACTGAAGGAGCATTTAATTCCGTACATAAAATACTTCGGAAAAGTGCACAGAATTTGGGGAACGTGTCCGCTACAATTCGCCCCAAATTCTGAGAAACTTTCACTAGCATGTAAAAAACAAACAGATTTGGGAGTTTTTTAAAACCTTATTTACTCTTTTTGTGGAGCCATATTTTGGTATCAGTTACTATACGTTAGCAGAGGTGAAGATTTGGCAATCAGATTGATAAGCTGGCTTCTTGCTGTCGGAACCACTGTTTGTGCCCTCTCAAAATGGGTATTACTGAAGAATAAGGAAAGTTTTAAGGAGTTGTTCAATTTATTTGTTAATTTCGAGCATCTTCATCAAAAAGGTAATGTAAAATATATTTACGTCGTCTTAAAAATACTATCCTTGTGTTTTGCATTTCAGACTTTCAACACGGACACGCTCCTAATCTTGAAAGTCGGTTCATGAAAATCGTTTCATTGTACGCAATAGTTCGTGCACCTGTAATCGTCACGCTCTTTTCGTTCCAACGATGGAATGGCCCCTGTAACTCAATTCAACTGGGCTACTTTATTATTCCTGAATGTCAGAGTTCAGATCCCAACATTGAGTGGAGTCTCAGCTCAAATATAATCTTGTTTCTACTCATTTTGTTTATGAATTGGTTACACAATGATGGAATGGGCGTTTTGCGTTTTGCTATTCGACCTCTCATTTATTCAGGGTTACTGATTTATGAAATACGTTCAGCATTTTCAACGGAAGCTATTGTCGGATACATTCCATTGCCGGTTTGCATTATACAGAGAACTCCAAGTTTTGAACCGATACTACAACGTGACTCAACAAACAGTGCTGATTCCTGCAACAATTATTACATGCAGCTTCTATTATCACGGGGATTTATGAAATTGTTGCATTGGTTATGGAAGAATTGGAACGGTGGGATCCTTTGGTGTGCAGCAATAGCGACTGAAGCTTTTGTGATTGATTTGGTTTACTCGAGTCTGCAAAGCAAGGTTCATGTAATTTCAAGGAATAAGGTGATCAAAGATCAAGTCGTTCCGAGAATGAAAAACAGCGAGAGAGAAATGGGTAAGAGATACATCAAGTCATTGCAACCGTTGAAGACATTCATTGGTAGTGTCAATTACATTGATGAGCAAACACCTCTCAATCTCTTGAGTTTTTGTGTGAACCAAATTGTAAGTTTGTTGATGGCTCGGTAAATCAGACTGGTATATAACTTTGAAGAAATCATTTTAGGTTGCTTAAATAAGGCAAGACTTCTGTCAACTATATTTATACCTCGGGACTATTTCTTATTAAATTTTCTTGCTTTGCCTCATTTTAAAAATTTGCCATTGCTATTTCAATATAAAATAAGCCGTCATTTTAGGCAAATTGGTTCTCTTTTGTTTGATATTTAATAAATAGTTTCCTTTTCATTACATTGCATTGCACACCCAAAAAACGTGCATGTTTTCAGTTTTCGTACTCTCAAAATTTCTTTTTTAATCGCTTTAACTCACTGTTAGCACTCTTTCTTTTTTAATTCTTCTGTCTTGTGAACAAAAGGCGCCTTTATTTGGAATATTGCAGTTGTCTTCAGAATGTTATATAAGCTTTATGTACGAAAATCAATTATTTTCGAAATTCTGATTTCGTTCGTGAATCAAATTGTGAATCAGATTAACATACATACTTAATAATCGGTTTTAGATAAATGCATGAACTGTTTCTCCATTAGTTAAAGTTAAATTAGAAATAAGTTTGGTTTAATTTAAATGAGTTAACCCTATAACAAAAACAAATTATTTATTTTGAAATAAAATAATTTGTTTTCAAATGAACATTGTACAAATTGAAATTTTTTCGGAGGCAATTACTGTTACTCTATACTTTCCGCAGATGCATAGGCACTCGAAATTCTATGTTAAACAATAGATCACTTATTTCAGAATAGGTTGGCAAACGTAGAAGAGAATAGATATATCTGGCAAATATAAATATAGCCCTCAAAACACTATTACGCATAATATTAGCAAAAACAAATAACCTTCCATTTTTCAGCAAACTCGGGTAAACGACGTTCAAAGAAGCGTTTATCATTCTACCGTAAGTTCTCCCAAAGTAATTAGAAAAACGCAATTCACCATGAGTTTCAAACCAAAGTACTAATCAAGATGTTACAATAAAGAACCGTTTATAATGATTTCCCAGAAAAGCTGACACATGTGGCTTCAGGTGCTCCGTTGATTCCTCTTTTCTATTAGCCAATAAGAGTAGCTAAAATGCCTTACTATGTTATCCCTTTTATCCCGAGAGGCAGTCGCTGAAATCCTCAATAATTTGTTGACGATTAAAGTTAAATCATGCAAGCGGACTGACAATAAATGCCCCACAAATTGTGAACGGAAAAGCGACAAAACTGAATAGCAAATGCCCTCCAAGTATTTAATAAAACAAGAAAGGTTGTCGGTTTTTGGATAAACCGCGATTTAAGTTTTTTCGTCAAAACAAAAAACCAAGTTTAAACTCCTGTCACATTTTCACTTTACAAAACAGCTAGTTTAGAAGGCCGTGCCTCTCCATTCTTCCACTCATTTAGACTTGTACTCGTCAAGTACGCTTTACTAACATTAAAAATGGGGTATAAACTCTTTCATTCGCACTTTCTAATTCTTTCATTTCATTAGGCTCGAGGAAAAAGGAGTTGAGCAAAATCTTTTGGTAGAGTATTGCTACCTTGGAGTCATTTTCTTATGGTGTTGTTCTACACAAGATTAAACATAAAATGGAAAAGGAAAGTCGATTAGTAGATCAAAGTCATTCCGATCTACGACTTCTTGCATGCTTTTAGGGTAATCATTGGTTCATGGTCTGCCGTCATAATATATAGAGAGAGAGTTGTAAAAATTCCACAGTAAAATCATCACAAATATCCATAGGGTATCACAGCTTTTCCATACCACTTTGGACTTTGATGGGCTTTCATCCTGTTCGATAATAACACTGATAGCAACCAAAACACAGCTTGATCAATTTTCGCCTTTTCACAACTATCAGCCAAATTAACATTCCAGGATCAGCCACCAATGAACAAACCCAGATAAGTTTACTAAATGGCTTCAGAATTCGATAAATTTGCTTAAAAAAGTTTCTCTTGGAAAGAGCACTTGAAAAGATTAATCAATCTGCCTTACAGAAGGAAACATTTCCAAAAGTAGTGAAACTGGTTAGGATATTCCAGATGCAGTTTTACAAATTGGTCATGAAAACCCAAACAATTTTGAAAACTGGAACAGTTTGTATATCTAAAGTAGGCGTCATAGACATCGCAACTCTCATCATTAGATACAGCCACATTTTTATACGACACAATTGATAGGCAATTTTGCTTTGAATATCTTTTAAAAGTCCAAATCCAAGTGGAGTGAAGGCTTTTCCAAAACAGTTGTAAGTTTTTGAAATGAGCGCATAAAATTTACTGGCACAATTTTGAAGGTTACTTCAAAATACTGGACAGACCGCGTCGAGTGGCCATATATTGCAATCGCACCATTACACACGAAACAGCCTATAAAAACGGAGCTCAAATTGGTGCTAGTAAACATAAAGGAGTACTGTTGTAAAAAAGAGACTACCAACGGTTTTTAAGGTTTAAAAAAGCCGAAAACTCGATATGACAATCTTAGTAAAAAACCGTTGGAATTATTATGGGTTTTGTCTGGGTTTTCAACAATTGTCGTCTGGAGCGTAAAGCTGTCACCAACTTGGGGTGGAAACATTGTTCGAAACCAGGAGTAGCTCTCGTGTAGAACCTTTGTTTTGTAACCATTCGGGCGTTGGCTCCGTAGTAGCTGTTCGTATGCCAGTTCTTGAACCCACGAAATATCGTTAATTCCATATTTCCGAGATATTTCATGCAACATCTCTTTGGTAAATAAAAGTGCATGAGAATACATTGAAGAAGAATACATTTAGCGAGAACAGGGTCGAATATGGAGTTGGATTCCTCCCATATGAATTCAACATTAGAATTCTGAAAATGTGTAGCTAAAACATCTTCGGTTTGTCCGAGAGTTGTAAAACTTTCAAGATTTTCCATAGTTAAACTTTAGGACCGTATTGTTATTGTGCTGATATTCGCCACTTTCACGTTAATTTCAACTTTAGTTTGGAAGCAAACTGCAGCTATTCGTTAACTGCTTATAAAGGTAAGCTGACACGTGCCAAAGGTTATCATTGAAAACGTTGAGCTTAATCGGAGATTTGGTCCCTTTTTTAAAACAATTATTTTTTAAGCGTAACACTTGGCCCATAATTGTTGGACCCTTGTAACTAATTTCATTGCAAGCCTTGTCTTACTCGTTGCAGGGTAACAAGCCAAAATGATTTTTTTCATGTGAGATAAATTAACACAGCGACAATTTGCATGGTATGATGAGCACTAATGTTTCATACAATTACAAGACCCTTTCAAGTAGAGCTAAGTATCATCAACTCAATCTTCGTGGATTGTTTTTGACAATTGAAGTCTGTTCTAATCTTGAATTAATAATTTTCATTTATATTTATGCAATTCGTTTCCTTTTTGCTATGCCTGCAGTGACGTGTCTGCTATTTTTAATAAGCAAACGGCAAGTACATAATACTAACGGTTTAAGAGGACGATGGTTTCCGCGTCGGTGAGTTTGCATAGTCAACATGGGAACATGTTACAAAAAAAACTTTTCAGTGTTTTCATTTTAATCCAACGCGATTGCCTTATCAAAATGTGTGATTGAGCTGCAAGCTTGACTGAAGATAACAACGCGTACAATAATTATAACGCAACGGAACTGTAAAAGTAATAAAACTTTTTTGCACTCCGCTGCTTGTCATTTAATTTTATTATCGATATTTATCTCACAAAACATTTGCAATTATCTGCATCCAGGATTATTTGAGATTAATATATTTTTAAAAACTAATCAATTTTTACAGACTAGGTTGCAGTTTTTATTTAAATTACGGATATCCAACCAATATTTCCAAAGATTTTCGGTTCTTCCTGCACGTGTGCTACCTTCTTCCCATTTTCAACACTCCAGTGCAAAGCCCATCGGCATTTTCAGGTTTATGGAAAATCACCACGAATAGTCCTTTTGGTTTCAAAATATGCAGTACTGTTAGCAACAACCCTTAAGCATTGCAAAAAATTATTCGGACTATATTAAATTTACTTTACACTTTAGATATCACTTAATATCATTAAATTAATAGAAATTTTACCATCCTTCTAAATGTGCTGCCTTGCTCAAATCGGTAGACAAGGAATCGACATCCATCAATATTGTCGAGGCAGACAATCCTAATACGATGTTTCGCCAGTAATTAGACTAGCGCCAGATGTGAGCACAAACAAATTATCCTCAGTTTGTTCAGTAAACTCAGGCCAAAATGGGATTTCAAGGATTCGCCAGTCTCGTTATTATACACAAAAATGAACTCCAATTAACCCATGTGTATTAACTGCTGTAACCTCAAAGCTTAGCTTAAATCCCGTTCCTTGAACTGCTACTATTGCTTTTAAAAATTAAAAGAAAAGGCTTCCAGGAATATTCAATTCTTGTCAGAACTTG
>LJIJ01006114.1:0-10172 GCA_001718145.1 Orchesella cincta
AAATGGCAATCCAAGCTTTCTATTCTATTTAAGTAATTGAAATATTAGCTGTTATATGAGAGAAATGTTACAATATAATCAAAACCCAAATTAATTCTCTTTTCACTTCCATGAACTCGCATGTGCTTAGTAAGAAAGGATTTCCTATCGAAATTCCGTGAACACAGGGAACACGGAAATCCCCCTCCAGTCCCTTTTCAGGAATGTTCAATTAGGAGCTCTCCGCTCCTCATCCAGTTTTTGAGAAACAGTTGACTATCAGTGGGTAGTAAAATTCGCTGTAACCCATTATTCCTCATACGAATTTTCAAATTTCCAGCTCGTGCACCAACTTGGCCAATATTGGAATTTCATTTGTAGCGAATCTTTCCGAAGCTCAAAAGTACCAGCATTTCAAAGCTGGAAACTGTGTCAGAATCATTTTGCGGAGCAGAATGAAATCATCAGCTTCTTTTGGACACGGGAAGTTCCAATCTCTTTCACTTCTGGGAATGAAACTTCAGGCTGAAACCGCTCAGATGTACTATTTGGCCATAAAGATGAACAATCCAAATGGAGATGAGACAGAGTCTCAGCAAATTTGCTAATAAACTTCCAAACTTCTTGGATAGCATTTGGGTTTTCTTCCTCTATATGGATTTTGTGGATTACGAGTCGCTGAAGTGGAGCAAACGCAAGGGGGCTTTCTACAAACTCTTTGGGATTGAGATGGGAGATTTCCAAGACTTCAAGGATTTTGTAGAAATCCTTATCAGTATCCCACGTTGTGTGAAAGCAGATTTGTCCATCTATGTTTAGATGCTTTAGGTTCTTTACGAAACGTCTTAAAATCTTTTGGGTTGCTTGAATAAAGTCGTAATTCAAGTAGGACTCGTCCACTTGATGGTTTTGCAGTTGCAGATATTTCAGAGTTGGGATCCGTGGCACGGAAATGCTTGGATCATTGCTCGTATCTTCCTCCCAGCGAATATTGACAAGTGACAGGCTTTTTAGCTGTTTCGTCTTCTGTAAAATCGCCCCGAGCTGCCAAGTTTTGTATTTGACACAGTTCACCGTTAAATGCGCCAAGTGGAAAAAACAGGTTTTGAATTCTCCAATAGGAAACTCTTTAAATTGTAATAGCGGTTCCCCAATATCACGAAAGTTAGAGTCAACGAGAAGAAATCTTGCGTCCACAATATTCTTCCAACGCTTAGTGTTGGAGTCGCTCTTTAATCTCACGAGCATAATCCTTGCCTAGAAATTGGAAAAAAGAAAATTGACATTTTGCATCAAGTTAAAATTAGTAAATTTGAGCTTTAATTTTATGTTTGATAACACACCGCATCAATAAACTCTGGCCAATTGCACTGTCCATTTGGAATGAGCTGCTGGATGTTGCCGTTGCTGGAGCTGGTTTGCGACCAATAAATCCATGTGTATAATATCCAGGTGGCGTTTCGGAAGAAGGATCAGACATTTCTTTCCTTCCAGTAGTTGCAACAGAATTTGGTTTGCTTTCCAATTTCTTTTTTGTGGCTTGCTGTGATGAAAAGATAAAATTATTAGCAAATGTGAGACAAATTGATAAATGCTTTGGATTAAAAAAGAATTACCTCGCATTTTGCCACACAGGTGTCGCAAACCAAGTTCTTTTTGGTAGGGTCCGTAAATCCATAAAAGTCAAAAACTTCGAAAGATGCATCTTCTGTCGCTGACTCCGTACACCCTTTAACATGACATAACTGCTCATTGGTAGTAGTCCGTGAACTTTCTCCGCCTATTTCAGAGCGTTTGGTTTTCTTTCCCTTTTTTGGCATTTTTGAATCTTAAAAATCACTCTGAACCTTTTGTATATATAATGTGTATTTTTAAAATGACGATTTGCTAGCCCATAAATATATATTGGTCACTTTCACCAGATAACTCAAATCGTGATCTGAACATGAGAAATGCGAAAGTAAGAATGAAGATGAAGCTCAAAAGACCGAGACATAAAAGCTGAGATTGGAGAAAGGAATAGAGAATGGATATCCTGTTGACATCATCATGCTCGTCATTAGAGAAACACCATAATATGTAGTGTGGGAGATCCAGTTACCTGGAAAGAGACAGTTCTGGCAATGTATCTCAATGTAACTCATTCTTTTTGTCAGCAGCGTTTCCACAAGTAGTGCTCATTTTCTCGTAGCAACATCAAGTTGACGTCAATGGTAGATCTAATTCCAATTGTATAATGTAAATAAAGGTGGTCTAATGAATTGATGGAATTCAAGACCCTCAAGTATGTTTTCCTCTAACAATAAGCAATCCCAACTTTGCTACGGATGTGAGATGTAAAACGAGTCAGTGAGCCATGGAACAATTATCCTTCCATGGCAAATGATATTGGTATTATTTACGTTTTGTTTGTGAATCCTTATAAATGTCATTTCGAAAGGTTGTGCTGACAGAAACCGTACAGAGAAGTTTGAAAATTGATGTAACAATCCAAAGAAGAAGAAAAGAAGCCAACTGTATTTTTCGTACTTTTCTTATATCTTTACGCTCACTCAAATGATGTTGTTGCGAAATATAAAATGTATGATGTGTTGCAAAAGAGAAAGCATATCACATGTCTTAGAATCAGGGCAAATAATACATACATGTCAACTATGCTCTTTTCCCCTTCCATTTGGCATTGTGTGGAGAGCAGCACTTGTTTTTCTAAACTAATTTGTTCCTTTCACATCGCGTTTAAACTATTTGTGTCGTGTGGTGGAACTGAAATCTAATTATTTTCAAAAGCATTTGGATATTGCAAATTACGGGAGAAAACAGCAAACTGTTCTTAAAGCTTCTACAAAATGTATTTTGGATGTTGGGATGCAAAATATGATTAAACATAATTGCATTTAATTTGCCGGAAATATTGATATTGCCACTGACTGGTTATAAATGGAAATTTTGACAACTATGATACCGGTAGTATTTGGCAATATTTGATCAAAATGATAGTCATAGTATGCACTTGTTTTGGGAAAATTGATTTATATTTGTCAACATTTGTGTGGATTAATAGAATGTAGCAGTCGTCTCCGTTCGAATCTTCAACGGTATTTGAAATGATTGCCTGGGTTTGCTCACAATTCTGCTTACCTTACCCTAATTTTAACTGAATATGAAATCACAATTTATACTTATACTGGAAAAGCAGAAAATGTTCTCTTCTTGGTGAAATTATAAACGTAGAAATTGATAGTAACCAAATATTCAAGAAACATGATGACGAAGGAAAACAATCTACATGAAAGGATCCGTCTCTTCGAGTCAATTTTATTATTTCGCTCTGTTTATTTCTCAGTTCTCCTTTCTCTACATCAGCCCATTAGTCTGGTTTTCTTTTCAAACTCCTCATGCATTAGCTAATTTTTTTGCTTCTTTGGAAAGATGTGTTGATGTAGAAATGAAAAGAAAGTAGATAAATGATGATAGTACTTTCACTAAGTATATAGTCACATATTACGCCGAATACACTAGTTCTCATCCAATAACAGAAGTTAAGCATCGTCGGACCGATTAGTGCTTGAATGGGTGATCGCCTGGGAACCCGAGGGTACAGATGGCATTTATTGTCTTGTTTGGGCAATCCGTAATAAAAACGGAATTTTATTGCTGTGTAATTTAGCTAAGAATATTTTTTACATGTACATATTTTTCACAATCTGAAGTCTGCACGTCTGTATAGAATATTCAATTTTATGAATATTAATGTTAAATCCATAAACTTACGAGTGATTTGTTGGTATTGAATATGAGATTGACATTTTGTTGCACCAGTTTCAAACACGTCGACTCAAACGGAAGATACAAGAGTTTTTTTTATTTAAGTTAATCTTCTTCGTCGTCAATATTTATAACAAATAGTAGCTCCACATTATTTTGCAAAGCAATATTAACCCTTCATTAGTCGTTTATAGTCAGTACACATAAAACTCCTTACGAGGAAATTTTTGCTCTTCTACCGAAACTAGATACTTTAAAGCATTATTATTACACAAATTCAGTTCATCAAACTACATTTCAGTTTTGCTTTCACCTTTTTAACTACGTCTTCACGTTATATATTTTTGCGTGGCAGGAAATTATATCTGACAAGGGGTGAAAGCTGATGCTATGCTGAAGTCAAGAAAGTTTTGATGATGTTCTTTATGAAACAATGATATTTGTAAACAAGTCTTTCATCTTTCAATCTCTGGTTTTTAGAAAGCAATGAAGTGGTTCCTTCGAAATTATGGAGTAAAAGCTAAGTAAATATTGAGTTTGATAATGAAAACCCAATCTGTTCAATGTTCAGTTTTCCTCAGTTCCTTCCCAGCTTTCAGCAAACGAATTGGTTAGATTTGTTAGCAAGCACAGTCAAACGTGAAACAGCATAATTGTATATTTTCTTTTACTCAATTTTTAAACATTTCTCTAAATATAAGTTATCGTACGTAATTGTTTTTTGGAGAAGTTGACTTATACGTTTCAACATTTGGGTGTATCGAAAGGATATAGCAGCGTTTCCGGCCTCCTCTCCCACCTAGTATTTTAAATGATTGCAGGTTTGGTCGCCATTCTGCTTTCTCTGAGCAGTGAAAGCAGAATGCAATCAGAAGCACTTCTGATTTTAAAAAATTGTACTGATATTGAAAAATCAGAAAAGATATCATCTACTTGTTGAAATTTAGGGACCAAGAAATGTCTAGTACCCCAACCTACAACAAAGGATGATAATGGAAAACAACCTACATGTAATTTCTACAACAAAACACATCAATCCACAATATATACACTTTTATTTGGTTGAAAGTCCATGCATGCCATTTCCTTGTACTTTTCGCAGTCAATAATGTATAAAATCAGTGACTAATGATGAGACTTAACAACAATAAATGCAATGTTTCCTTTACCCGACCTATTCCTTAAAGTGAGTGAAGAAAATTGAACTCCTAAACCAAAACAGGTTTTTCTAACAAAGCTAATCAAATTAACAAAGCGAGCTTGACCTTCATTCAAAAATAATTTCAGTTTCTTCCAAACGATCGTTGACAACCTTAAGCATTCTCTTTTAACTACTTTTCTACACTCAATGATGAAAACCAACAAAGAAACTGCCAAGAAATAGACATGCAAATAGAATACCACAGAAATGTTAGTGTCTTCAGTACTCAAAGGCATGAAGTCAGAGGGCGCATTACGAGCCATCCAAACTGTCTCGTTCCAAGTTCTGACACGTAACCGCCATAAACTCCATAAATTAAAAATATGTGATTCAAGCAATTGCCGAAACCGGCTGTAATATCTCAACGAAATCCAGGAGAAACCACGAAAATGCAACGCATTGTGTAACTCTGCGTACGGAATTTTGCTGAGTGCAATTCGGCTATTATCTACTCCTGTAGTTTTAAGATGTTGCTTAATAACCTCAACGTTTTCAAGTGTATCCACATAAGCATCTCTGCCGCATTTCGACATTACTGTTGGGTAAAATTCAGGTTCCAACATGAGCAATCCTTGTTCAGAAGACTGAGGTGTTTTTAACCGTTTCTTCATTATTCCGTTTATTTGTTGGAAAGTTAAGTTCCAGTTTCTTTGTTTGAATGCTTGAGAAAATGCCACATCCAAATGACTCCATTGATACTAAAGTAAATAGAGAACTACTGTAATTTTAGGCACATGTACATGATATTTATAAAGCAATTATTTTTCTTACCCAACCGCCTTCCATGAATTTTGTATATACGCGATTTCCATATGCAGTATTTGCCCTCTTTTGTTGTATCGCTTTTCGAAGATCATCCGTGAACGCGCTTGGAGAATAAATGGTAAAGTTAAGCTTAAATAATTCTTCAAATGATTCAACATTTTTAGTTATGATTGGCACATTTGTCTTCTCAACTGTATCTCCTTCATAATAAAATGTTAGCACAATCGAGGCAAGCAACCATGCACATGACATCCATTTCCACCTGTCCGCATTGGAAATTCCTTGGCGAAGAAGTATTGCGTATACCAAGAATGCTGCGTAAATCCATCCTCCAACTAGCTCGAAATGCTTGTACACAATCATAGTGGTAATTGCAACTACGAGTAGCAGCAGCCATGTAACCCAATCAAACGCGGAAACGTAACCTAGCAATGTAAGAAAGCTTTGTTTTTTAACTGGTGCACAAGTCACAAAATGGATGCGGTCAATTGGAGTTGAGTAGGAACAAACATCTGGTTCAGTGTTAACTCTTATTTTAACTGACTTATACCCATGGCAAGGAATTGGTAAGTTTTTACTAACAAACATTGTACAATTAGGACAAACCAGTTTAGCAGCCATAACGCCAAACTCAATGTTTTTGAAATTGGGATTAGTGAGCCGCGGCGCCATATCAGCGTAATTTTTGCCTTCACCTTCAAGTATGAAAGCTTGATTTGGGCAGACGTTGAGCTTAGGTCTCTCAAGCTGGGCCCAAGTTGCATATTGTTGTAATTTATATGGGATTTTACCTGGAAAAATTCCAGTTATTTCCGCCTGTGCCACGTACATGCATCTGGTGGCACTAATATCTAGACTCTTTGACATTCTGCAAAGTTTTACCACATTTTGGAATACCACCAACGCGTTTGTACAAACTAGTAAATTTGTTCTAGAAATCACAAACTGGGATTCCTTTGGCAAATAAGCAATTTCAAAAGAAAATCTTGTTGCTGGAGACACATCGAACTTATCACTGGTTTCCCAGATGGAATCAACTAAGAAATTCATTGTTCGTCCGTACATTCCAGTAATGAAATATTCTGGAGGCTTTTGGTGCTCTACGTGAATAAAAGCACTTCTGGAACTCATTTCCAGGTAGAAACGTTTGTGACCGTGGTCGTAAAGAGGATCAATCAAGGATGTTGATAGGGATCGTAAAACTTCTCCGAGATATAAATTGGTTTTGTAACCATATGTTGGAATCCAATTGCGCCACAGTTTACATGGTAGTGGATCAATGTAGACCTGGGCAAAACATGTCAGCTTTGGGAGTTTTGGTGGTTGGAATTTGTAGCCTTGTCCGGCTATCAGATCATAATATTTAGCAAAATCACATTCAAAGGTTGTTCGTAAATCTGGTTTTGCCGTGCGTTGGTAATGATATTTGGAGAGTATGGCTGGCCATTCCAGGGGTTGTAGTTGAAAGGAGCCCTTGAAACTAGTTGAATTAGTATCCTTAAAGAAAAAAATTATTACGTTATTTTCCATACACCGTTTTAATATGCAAGGTGAAATTTTTATTTTTTTCTTACTACTACGTTATTTACTGTGATGTATATGGTGCATTGTCTAAAAATACTGATTTCGTCATTTAAATTTAATGTTTGTGACTGTGCAGCTATTGACGCAACGCTGACTGAAGTTAAAATAACGAACGACAACATGATTTTAAAAATTTGAGGCATTCGTTTTTCCTATTTTTAAATAAGTGAGTTTTGTATAAGTTGGCAGTATAAGGCTGCTTAAATTCTGCCAGCGAGCAAACCGACATCCGATTAAATAGAAGGATTTGAGACGTATGATTTTTGTGTAGAAGTGAGTTTTGGATTTTTCATTTGATAAAGAGTATGCACAAAATCAACGGAGTGTATAAGGTGACATACTTTTTTTTACAATATAAAATAAAGCTGAAGATATCGAATACAATCAACGAAGCAAACCGATACATTTTTCTAGTCTCGGAGGAAGTCTGTTCTATGTAGTTTAAAATTTGAAACCACACTCGGATATTTTGTTGCCTACACAAATGAGCGAATTTGCGATACTAAATTAATACACACGGACTTCCCAAAATCAACGGTGTGTATAACACGCCATAAATCAATAAATGCTAATAAAAAATTTAAAGTAGATAAGCCCTGGTGAAGCTGAGAGCGATAATACATTTAAATTTTTTTGAATTTATATACATGTTCGTATACGTAGCCACTCTTTTTAATTTTCTAAACTAGTTACTCCCCTATGAAGCTAAATAAAAATTTTATGCAAACATCTATGTCGTTGCGTAAAAAGCTATTATGCTCATATGGTCAATGATTTTGGCCTACGCGTTGTCCACAGTTTTTCTGGTTTCGTAAGAAATATAATATTATAAAAGCATTTGCATACTAATTTAGTCTTACGTTTATCTTATGAAATCAATGCTAGTCGGAAAATCTGTAACCTTTTTGGGAACCTCATGCTGCAGTTTGTAGTTTAACATTCGCTTTATATAGCAAATATAACTGCATGAAAGAAAAAATGGTGCAGTCTTGGAAAATAAATAGCAATAGAGAAGTCCCAATAGAGGTATATGAACTCGACCTGAAATGTGTATTTCAGATGAAATCACGGTTTTGCCAGTAATAAAGACATATGTGAGTTATGCATGTTGGCCAAGGGTATCAACAGGGGGTAATGTGATACGTTTGCAACATGAGCGATTTGATGTCTTGGCAAAGGGACGACATTTTCTCGAAGGTTTCTTGATGGATTTGGCTAAAATTTGGCACCTGAGCCATCTTTTTTCTCATAGTATTTTAATTCAGAAAACTGCTTTTAAAACAAAAATTAGAACCAAAAAATCGTATCTAACAAGGTCTATGATACCACGTTTAAATGCTCAATTCTACGACTGTGTGTGTACAGTGTGTAACAAACACCTATGCCCTTATACATAGATGCCTGCTACGAGAACTAAGTTGCCTGTGCACAAGTAGATAACCTCTATCATGAATGCGTATTGATGCTAAAAGGAAATGATGCTAGAGACTCAAGACCAGTGCTTCTCTCGAAGGCCTGGCAAAGACTAACTCTCCGCTCAGGTTGTACTTTATTAATGTACACTCCAGCGGATCATGCCCAATACATTCATGTTATAAGTACATTTCATATTATTATCTTATATGTATACTCTCAATCCAGTTCGGGGACGCAGCCCCTCATATCTCTTCCCGGTTTTAGTTAAAAAAGAAAACAAGAAAAAGAAAAAAGAAGTTCCTTCCAGGGGACAAGTAAGATTATAGGAGTGAAAGTTGATTTGAAATAAAGAGAGAGAGAGTAAATTACAAGTAAAGTTAATCATTACTGGAATGCCCATAGCATAACCAGAACATAAATTCGTATTATATTACCTAAACTCATAGTAATATTAAGCAATACATCTAAATCAAAATGTATTTCATAGCAAAGGTATATTTAATTATATAAGAAATCAATACATTATAAATTTTTTCAAACAAGAACCTCTAATTAGTATCGGCGTTTTGACAAAATTTTTTGTTTATACATAGCTGCTTTTTGACGAGCTTTACCCCACGATTTGTTCTGAAACGGACTGGATCTAAACCTTGATTAATTAAGTGATCATTAACATACGTGCGATTCAATCTTTTTAAGTATTTCTTGAAGTAGTTTTTCAAAGTACTATCTTGAACCCTACCAGCGTAATAATCTTGAACTGTATATTTTGTGTCTGACCAAAAATCATGAGCGACAACACGAAATGAATTCTGAGACTCTGGTGTATTACAAAATTTGCAATTTAACCCCTTTTCACAAGTCTGGCAAGAATAGCTTTTATCGACCTCAATCAAGTCAAAGTTGTTTTCGTTAGTGTTGACACCAGCGATGTGGTCATATCCAGCGTCGTTTTCTTCAACAGCAGCAACTGGTGAGTGAGGCGGGGTTAGTGGAATGACGATAGTCTCAGTAGTTTCGGTCACCATTCGGCGGTGTGTGGTCTCAGTGTGTCTAATTATAATTGAGAGAACAGAGTGGTTAGCATTATCATTCAATTCGCGAGTATTATTGACACATTCAGTAAGTTCAAGCACGGTTTTGGGTTTTAGGATAGCTACTTTAAGAACATCAAAATTAGAAAAGTAATATTGAAGGTTACGATTGCGCAACTTTCCGGTATTCAATCGCCATTCATGTAAATCAAGGAAGATTGGTTTGTCAGTGTACATTGTAAATTTTTCGAAGTTGTGGGATCTGGTTGAGATTTGAATAACGCTTATGAGGTCAAAAAAGTATACTTGTTATCCAGGTCCAAATCACATGCAGACTGTTTTTGAGTTTTCAAATGGTCAATTGCGGATTTTTAACTGTGTTTTTGAGTTAACAAGGCAAAGCTTAGCTCTGGTTGTTGATTGGGGTG
>LJIJ01006115.1:0-10172 GCA_001718145.1 Orchesella cincta
CTTTTACGGTTTCCCAATTGCCTTAAAATGCAGATGGTTTACTTTTATACTGGTTCACCTCGCGCTTGTGCTTGATATAGGAAATGAGTGTTTGGTATTCTAAGAAAATATATCCGATATCCTCCTCTGCCTTATCGACATCAAAGAAAGAATATGCAAGGATGGGACCGATTGGTAACTAAAGTAGCGATGATGCAAAAGATAATATATATCCACGCTGAAATATGGTCACAAAACATAGGCTACTTGATCTTCATCATTTACAGCCTTGTGTGATGATCTGGTGCTTATCAAACTATGCTGTAATTGTTCTTTTATCGGTTGAAGGCACAAGTATTGCATTTATTCTGATGCTGACAAGCTTGTCAATTGTTTGTATGATCGCGTTTTTGATTCTTGTCCCGTTCGTTTCAAGCATTGCGGTCAACTCTGGAAAAGTAATGACGTTCTTACTGAGCATTTACTAAGAAGTAAGCTCGGGGGCGCTATGCAAAGACGTTGATACGTGCCAAAATTTCAACTCCCTTTTTTGGTTTCACCGGTACCAACTTTTTTACATTGTTGGGTATTCCGTTGGAAATCACGATGAATCTGTTGCTGGCTTTTCCAGTCAGGATTTAATCCTGAAATATCTTTCAAATTGTTTCTTCATGTTTCTCCTGTTATTTAACGCCGGTAGTTTCAATATCTTTTGCTACGACTTATTTCAATGGTATATGGTACCGAGACCTCCCTCACTCTGGCCATGCTTCTTTTTCATATATACTCATGGGTGCAGAATCTTCTTCAGCATGAAAAACTTCCTCTAGTCGACCCTAAAACTTCCTCTGTAAAAAATTTTACTTTTAATTCCTAGGGGTATTCGCCCCCCAGGCCCCCGTTCGAAGGTTTTTCCATAAAACTTACCCGTATATATATTTCAATTTCCTGGAAAACTAATTCGTTTCGTCCGTTTTCTGACTGATTACTTTTAAAGTAAACTATTAACTACTTTATTTGAACGAAGCTCAATTTCAAAGGATCTCAAATGACATTGTCTTCTGCTTTGCACACCTTTCCAGTGTTACGTTACCAACGTTCACTCCACATTTAGTTAATAAAGATTTACTCATTTTATAACTGCTAACTTTCAGGGCTGCCAGATTCTTCGGAACCCAAAGTAGACTACACAAGAAATTCAATTTTCAACCAATAATTTTTTTACCAGAACCGGGTGAAATGAGATTCCTGATAAAACTAGGCAAAGTTTAAACTAGTTGGATGATGTTGGGCATTTTAAGAGAGCCTTTTTTAAATTTGAGAGCAACTTTTAATATTCCGAAGCGATTTTATACAATTTAAGCAAGTTTTTACCTTTTTAGAGCTATTTATCACATTTTCCAGCAATAATTTACATGTTTGTAGAGATGTTTTCATAGAGCTTTCCCCTTTTAGAGCAATTTTTACGTTTTTAGAGCGATTATTTACAGTTTCAGAGCGACTGTTTACATTTTTAGAGCGATTTTGGACATTTTGAGAATGATTTTGTGAATTTGTTTGATAATTTCATGCTATTTTGGGCGATTCTTATGAAATTTAAGGTACTTTGGCTGCATTTTTTGCAATTCAATGCTTAATTACGGCACATTAATGAGCCATTTGGTGCCAAAAATTTCCATTTTCAAATCATTAGGATTCACATTTTCTGGTCAGAAACACATACTCAGCTTTTCACCTCCTTTTTCCTCCCTTCCCCTTCCTTCCCTGTCCTTTTCCTCCCTTCCCTCTCGTTTTCCCTTCCTTCACCCTCCTTTTCCCTCCCTTCCCCCTCCTTTTCCCTCCCTTCCCCGTTTTTTCCCCTTTTTCTTCCTCTAGTCGCACTATAGTACTATAGAAGATTCTGCACCCATGGACCGTCAGAAATTGATACCTATCTGTGGTTTATAGTATAAGAGGAAAGCATTAAGAAACCATACAACTTGTTGCTTTCCAAACTATTCTTGCGCAGAACATTTTGAAACTCTTAAAACATAGGTTTTTGGAGAGACCGTGTCGTAATATAGGTTATTTTAATGAGATTTAAATTCAGCTAACCAATTTTTTAGCATATTTGTGGGATTTCTATATGGATATTTAATACTATTTGTTTTGAGAATTTAAAAACCAATCAATACACAAAGAAAATTGTTTTTTCTTCTTTTGTATAACTCCCAAAGTTAAATTGACTAGCTAACAGTTAGTTTTTCAATTCTCCTTTGTTGATTATGTTCCAGCTATTTGATTATAGCTTGCTTGGATGGCTTCTTTGGGGCCGTCCATTTCAAACATAACGTTGGTATGGTGGGTGTGTGGTTTTGAGGGTAGCGTTACGGAACGTGACGAAACCTGCCAAAATTACTAATCAGCGTCGTGTCATAATTATTCCCCACACGGTTCACCATTTTCGATTAGCTCACACTTTACTGTAACTCTCGAATATCATATAGTTTCGAATGATATTTAAATGTTTCATAAGGTAATTAAATGTTAACTAATTCAATGAATGTATTATCTTTACTATAATAAATTTAAACGTTTTTGGATTGAATGTGAAGCCGTTTTACTTTATGTTGTAAATACCTGTTAGTTTAGTATGGCTGTGTCTATTCTAAATTTAATTTATTTGATGTCCAAAGTCCTATAAAATGTCACAGAAATTTATTAGTAGTTTTATATATTTAAGTAACAATAAATGATTCTGTCGTTAAACATCATGCATTCAATGCAGTGTTAGGGGAGGAACCTACATTGGTTTAGGAAACCTACATTGGTTTAGGATAAATACCTGCAGGTATAGTATGTGTTCATATATACGTATATGGAACATCATAGCGTTACGTGACGAAGGTGGGTGGGTGGTTACAGGCTCGCGTGACACAAGCGTTACAAGGGGGATGGGTGCCCTGAAAATTGCCAATTTTGGCGTTACGTTTGAAATGGACCTTTTTTTGCAAAATATCTTTGCTTAAATGTATTCCAATTTATTATATCATCAGCAAAAATGATTCTTCGAGCCAGAACTGCGTTAGGGGATTGGATTTTCAAAGCCATCCACGACGTCCTACGTTTAAAATTTTTGGCTTTCACGTGCATGCTGTCTCCCTGAAAATCCAATCCGATACGCCCGCAAGGTAAATGTTAAGTAAAAAACACCACGTTTTTTGGGGGTCGTTTTTGATGTTTCGAATTTTATAACACAACCTGTAACTAAATAAGCTACACGGTATATTTCATAAGAAAAAGCACAAAAAATAGAACATGTAACATTAATATCACTTTTGAAATGTGATTTTAAAAATTTTGGTAGGAAATTCATCAAAACTACTTTTGAGCGCTTACAGGTATTTCCGTCGCAGTGTGCAACTTGTTAAAACTATTAGGCAACGTTTTTTCGAGGTACCCTTTTAAACACGTGGCTGCCCTTTAAATTTGACTTTTTGTATTGTCATCAGTGTGTATTACGAAGAAAATGGATTATTTAAGGTACTTTCAGAATATTCCAATTTTTAATCTTTCAGATTATGCCGATGTTGCTAAACAGGTAAATGAAATTTTATTAATTCAGAGCTGTATTAAAATCGATTGATCGCCGTCTGGGACTATCTACAAATTCCCAATTTTTGCTTTCAACCTCTTGCCTTCAAGAGGTGTTCATCCGAGACTTAAAATTTAAAATTGAAATATTTTCAACGAATAAGCTTCAAATGGGAACTGAATTCCAATGGTTTGCGTTCAAAATTCCATTTCACCTACCTATGCCGTTTTTTTTGGGTTTTCACTTCACAAGCTTTCCCCATTCCCTTACCAGCAAGCAAAAAGCATGGATCTGGAGTGGTCCTATTTTTGGTCTAAGTTCCTACTGTGTATCCGACATACGCATACCATTTTACATCTGGATATTGAACAAAGACAAGCGTAATGTTCACACTGCGAACTGCCCGTCATCATTCAAAATTTACATTCGGAACAACCTACTTTGCAGCGTACTACACAAAGAATAGGAAGGAATGGCGTGGCTCTTTAGCGACATGAGCAAATGGTTGGTTGAGACTGTGGATGAATTAAGTGGATGGTACTTCTCTCAGAAAACTGTTTCTACACCGATTTTTCTCGGAATGGCATTTTTGTGTTGTGGAATTATATTCGCGTTTTTAGCTGTTATTTCACCATTATAGGAGTTTTTCTGAATTTCGATCTGTTAGCACAATTTTTCGACAAACCGAAATTATTCCTTTGGATCTTTGCTATCCTTATTTTCTGTCGTGTTTCGTTTCTTCGTTTTTGCTTTTCCAGTTTTCTTGAAATTTAGAGTTACCTTTATACTGGTTCATCTTGCGATGGTTCTTGACATAGCAAATGCAGGTTTGGTACTGATGAGAAAATATATCCGACATCCTACCCCACCTTTTCGACACCCGAGAAAGAGTCAGCCAGGTTGGGAGCGATTGGTAATTAAAGTCGCAATGATTCACAGAAGAGTACTTATCCATACAAAAATCTGGTCCCAAATATTGGCTACCTGATCTTCATCATTTACAGCCTGGGCGTAATGATTTGGTGCTTGTCAAATTTTGCAGTTCTTGTCTGCTTCGGTTGAAGGCACAAGTGTTGCATTTTTTGATGCTGACGTGCTTGTCAATTTTGTTAGTATGACTATGTTTTTAATCCTTGTTCCATTCGTTTCAAGTATTGCGATAAACTCCCGGAAATTAAATGATGTCCTCACAGAACATTTATTGAGAAGTAGACTTGGAAGGCGGTATGCAGGTACGTTGATATGTGCTAAAATTTCAACTCCATGTTTTAGTTTTACTGGTACCAACTTTTTCGCCTTGCTGGGCATTCCGCTGGAAATCACGATGAATCTGCTACTGGCGTTTCCAGTTAAGATTTAGGCACAAAACGGAATCGTTTAATATGGGTTGCAATGTTCCTTCCGTGTTTTTGTGCCTAAATTCTTAACTGAAACGCCTGAGTAGCAGATTTATCGTGATTTCCAGGGGACCATGCCCAGCAAGCGCGAAAAAGTTAGGTACCAGTAAAACTAAAAACATGGAGTTGAAATTTTAGCACGTATCAACGTACCTGCATACCGCCTTCCAAGCTTACTTCTCAATAAATGTTCTCTGATTACATCATTTAATTTCGGAGTTATCGCAATACTTGAAACGAATGGAACAAGGATTTAAAACATAGTCATACATACAATCGACAAGCACGTCAGCATCAGAATAAATGCAACACTTGTGCCTTCAACCGAAGCTAGAACAAGAACAGCATAATTTACAAGCACCAAATTACGCCCAGGCTGTAAATGATGAAGATCAGGTAGCCAATAATTTTGCGACATATTTTTGTATGGATAAGTACTCTTTCTGGTGAATCATTGCGACTTTAATTACAATCGTCCCACCGGCCTTGCTGACTCTTTCTCGCGGTGTCGAAAAGGTGGGTAGGATGTCGGATATTATTTTCTCATCAACACCAAACCTGCATTTTGCCTATGTCAGAGACACCATCGCAGATTGAACCAGTATAAAGGTAAACTTCTAATTTCAAGAAAACTGGAAAAGCAAAACACGAGAAGAAACGAAACACGACAGAAAATAAGGATAGCAAGATCCAAATGAAATATTCGGTTTCTCGAAAAATTGTGCTAACAGATCAAAATTCCAGAAAAAAACTCGCCTATAATTGGTGAAATAACAGCTAAAAACGCGCAATATAAATTCCACAACAACAAATGGCCATTCCGAGAAAATCGGCTGTAGAAACAGTTTTCTGAGAGAAAGTACCATCCCACTTATATTCATCCACCCCAGTCCCTGAACCAAACCATTTGCTCATGTCGCTAAAGAGCCACCGCCATTTCCTTCCTATTCTTTGCGTAGTACGCTGCAAACTGTAGGATTGCTTCCGAATTGAATATTTGGAATGATGACGGGCAGTAATCGCATTCGTGAAACCTTACGCTTTCGCTTGTCTTTGTTCAATATCCAGCATGTAAAATGGTATGCGTGTCGGATACACAGTAGGAAACTTAGACCAAAAATTGAGGACCACTCCAGATCCATGCTTTTTGCTTGCACATTATGCTGCTGGTAAGGATGCGGGGAAAGCTTGTGAAGTGAAGAATCCCACTTGAAAGGAACGAAGTACGGTGTCATAGAGGTGATAGAAAATGGAATTTTGAACGCAAACCATTGGAATTCAGTTCCATTTGAAGTTTATTCGTTGAAATATTTCAATTTTTAAAATTTAAGTCGGATAGAACACCTCTTGAAGGCAAGAGGTTGAAAGCAAAAATTGGGAATTTGTAGATAGTCCCAGACGGCGATCAATCGATTTTAATACCGCTCTGAATTAATAAAATTTCATTTACCTGATTAGCAACATCGGCATAATCTGAAATAGATTAAAATTTGGAATATTCTGTAAGTACCTTAAATAATCCATTTTCTTTGTAATACACACTGATGACAATACAAAAGTCAAATTTTAAAGGGCAGCCACGTGTTTAAAAGGGTACCTCGAAAAAACGTTGCCTAATAGTTTTAACAAGTTGCACACTGCGACGGAAATACCTGTAAGCGCTCAAAAGTTTTGATGAATTTCCTACCAAAATTTTTAAAATCACATTTTCAAAAGTGATATTAATGTTACATGTTCTATTTTTTGTGCTTTTTCTTATGAAATATACCGTGTAGCTTATTTAGTTACAGGTTGTCTTATAAAATTCGAAACATCAAAAAATACCCCAAAAACGTGGTGTTTTTACTACACATTGACCTTGCGAGCGTATGGGGATTGGATTTTCAGGGAGAAAGCATACACGTGAAAGCTAACAATTTTTTACGTAGGACGTCGTGAATGGCTTTGAAAATCTGATCCCCAAACGCAGTTCTGGCTAGAAGAATCATTTCTGCTGATGATATAATAAATTGGAATACATTTAAGCAAAGATATTTTGCAGAAAAGAAGCAATCCATCTATCTACCTATAATCAAATAGCTGGAACATAATCAACAAAGGAGAATTGAAAAACTAACTGTTAGCTAGTCAATTTAACTTTGGGAGTTATACAACAGAAGAAAAAACAATTTTCTTTGTGTATTGATTGGTTTTTAAATTCTCAAAACAAATAGTTATTAAATATCCATACAGAAATCCCACAAATATGTTAACTTCGAAAGCCGAATTGGTTAGCTGAATTTAAACTAGTTACAATCATTAAAATAACCTATAAATTGTATATTACGACACGGTCTCTCCAAAAACCTGTGTTTTAGGAGTTTCAAAATGTTCTGCGCAAGAATAGTTTGGAAAACAACAAGCTGTATGGTTTCTTAATGTCTTTCCTCTTATACTATAAACCAAAAAATTCACAGAAGTATCTATAATATGAAAAAGAATCATGGCAAGAGTAAGGGAGGTCTCGGTGCCATATACCATCGAAATTAGTCGTAGCAAAAGATATCAAACTACCGGCGTTAAATAACAGGAGAAACATGAAGAAACAATTTGAAAGATATTTCAGGATTAAATCCTGACTGGAAAAGCCAGCAACAGATTCATCGTGATTTCCAACGGAATACCCAGCAATGTAAAAAAGTTGGTACCGGTGAAACCAAAAATGGGAGTTGAAATTTTTGCACGTATTAACGTCTTTGCATAGCGCCGCCCGAGCTTACTTCTCAGTAAATGCTCGGTAAGAACGTCATTAACTTTTCCTGAGTTGACCGCAATGCTTGAAACGAACGGGACAAGAATCAAAAACGCGATCATACAAACAATTGACAAGCTTGTCAGCATCAGAATAAATGCAATACTTGTGCCTTCAACCGATAAAGAAACAATTACAGCATAGTTTGAAGCACCAGATCATCACACCAAGGCTGTAAATGATGAAGATCAAGTAGCCTATGTTTTGTGACCATATTTCAGCGTGGATATATATTATTCTTTGCATCATCGCTACTTTAGTTACCAATCGGTCCCATCCTTGCATATTCTTTCTTTGATGTCGATAAGGCAGAGGAGGATATCGGATATATTTTCTTAGGAATACCAAACACTCATTTCCTATATCAAGCACAAGCGCGAGGTGAACCAGTATAAAAGTAAACCATCTGCATTTTAAGGCAATTGGGAAACCGTAAAATGCTAAGCGAATCGGGATGAAAACTATGGATAGTACTGATCCAAAGGAAATATTTGGGTGCTCGAAAAATTGAGCCAGAAGATCAAAATTGAGGAAAATCCCAGTTATTGGTCCGAAAACTGCCAAAAATGCAAATATAAATTCAACAGCACAAACGGCCATTCCGAGAAAGTCTGTGTAGAATCGTTTTGGTGAGAGAATATACCATCCGCCTAGCTCGTCAATTATCCATATCGACGTTTTACTAACGTCGCTAAAGAGCCACGCCATTTCCTCCTTATTCATTGTGTAATAGGTTGCAAACTGGATGATTGTTCCAAAAGTAAATATTTGAATGATAACGGGAAATAATCGGACAAAATACAACACGTTTTGTCTTTGTTCAGTGTCGAGATTTAAAATGGTGTAGGTATGCCCAAGGCAGAGAAAAAAACTTAGGCCAAAAATAGTAGGACCAGTCCAGATCCATGCTTTTTGTTTAAAATCAGCCACATTTTTATGACCGGTGGCTGGATTTGATGAGAGTTTGTGGTTTAAGGGATCCCATTTAAATGGAAAAGGAAGTATGGTGTCGTAGAGCTGAAACGGAAGTTTAAACGCAAACCACTGAAATTTCGTTCCCATTTTGACAATCCTGGTCTTCAACCAGTTTAAACTGACTAAACACTGAAGTTTGAAAAGGTACTTTGAGTTAGAATTTTAAAAAATTATTTCTGAGTTCAGCTTAGATAGCAAAGTAAATCGATTTCATTGCAGAGCACTGAATTTTTTATATTCCATTACCGAGTTTGTGACAAGAAATGGGCTTGGGGAGCTTAGACGTATAAGTTTTTTTTGATTTTTTTCAAGTACCTTAACTTGTTCGTGTTCTTTCCTTTTAAATCACATGTTTATATTTGGGTACCAGAGAAATTATAGAAAGTATAACTGTGGAGTGAAATTATAATAGAAACGCAAATTCAGACCAACCTGAGGAATGGCTGTAAAAATGCAATAGTAGATACCCAATTTGGAGGATTAGTAGAAAGACAATTTTACAGAAAGCTTATTGCCATTCCATGAAACCTAATAAGGTACGATCCAGATAAATGTTCTAAAACGGGCATTTTATGTATGCCAGTGTGTTCTAAGAATTATGTTCCATTAGATGCATTTTCTATGCTATATAGTTTCTGCTATTTCATTTTCTACTGCCATTCCGCACGAGCTATGTATCCATTCTGCGTTTTTATTATTTTATAATTGTGTTCTACAATTATACTTTCTATAATGTATCACGAACCCATTTAATTTAACAAAAGGCAGAGATTAAAACGATTGGGCCATGAAATTTCAGGTAGATTAAATTTATTCGGTGGGAGATTTAATCTATGAAGCAAAAAAGTAATTAAATTATTCAAGTTTTTGGAGGTATTGAAAAAAATTATGTGCATTTCAAGGACCGAATTGAGTACCTGAAGTGAAATTTTGTATGATTATATATTTTACAAAAAAATATTATTTAGATATAAGATCTCGTTAAAAACTTTGTCTTACAACTTGCAAATCATTTTAGTCTACAACAATTTAGAAAACAAAAATTTAGTATGGTTTCTGAATGTTTTTCCTCTTATATTATAAACCAAGAAGTTCACTGAACTATTCATAACATGAGAAAGAATCATCGCTAATGTGAGTTCTCGTGCATTATACCATTAAAATAACTCATGGTAAACCATATCAGAGGACCTGCATTGAACAGCAGGAGAAACGTCACAACAGGAAGAAACATTCGTAAAGGTTGAAGATTTCTTTCTCCACTGCAGCTCAGCTCTTGTCTAGCCTTCCCCAAATTTTTCATTTTCCGATAAGATAAAACATTCAGAAAAAATAGAATGGTATTGGAAAAGTGTAATCCATCTGCTCATGTATTCCAAGCGTGGTTTCATACCAGAATCTAGTATTCCTAGTTTGCGTGGCTTGGAATACCATTATTTTATCCGAATAAAGCATG
>LJIJ01006116.1:0-10169 GCA_001718145.1 Orchesella cincta
CCATGCGCAATTCGCAATGTTTCATGGGCGAAGAGTTTCTGCGAACGATTCGGAGATGAGCTATGGTTTCTGTGCTATCGAACGGATGAAGTCCACCAACGTGAATTCATTCCGGTTAAAAAACGAATCCGAGAAGCTCTACTTCTGGTTCCCAATCTAAATTGGCTCAGACTGGATGTTGCCTTCCCCCTCCCCATGCAACCTAATGAAGTAGTGCCAATCTCGGAAAATCGTGTACCCCGGTATTTTAGGAATCACCCACTTCCTCGCTCCTCAACTTGGAAGCTTTATCTTGTGACCGCGTTTCCCGCACTCATCCGATGTTTTTAACCCGATCTTAGAATCATGCTGCGTCCCGAAGACTTTGAAGAGACTGGACGTTTCCAACTCGAAATTGAAGTATAAGCCCTCTTTCGTCTTTCCGAATTTGGAGGAGGTAGGAATCAGAATGGAACTGAAGCATTTATGAAGTCTGAAGAAAAACTCACCTCCCCTGAAGAAAATCTCCCTAATTCTGATAAATCCAGCTGAAGATGGATCACCCCAGGGAATTAAAGTGGATGAAGTTTTCGGATTGCTTGATATCATTCCAAGACACGTTAGAAGACTTGGAAGTTGGAAGGTAGGGGCGTTTTCCCATTGCTTTAGAACCGGAGTTAAAAATATTCCTTTCCAGTCTAGGATTAGTGGAGCTGGATTGCGATATTCTAGTTGAGAGTCTGGAGAAACTCGGTGCTCTAAAACACCTATGGATATACAGCTAATGCGAGGATGAGCAAGTTGAAAATTACAAATTGAACATCGGGTGGCTGGTCCCTTCCCTGCAGAGTTTTGAGTGCAGTGGAGTCAACAGCAAAGTCAAGATGGGATTCAACTTGACTACTGGGGCGCTCGTGGTTTAGAGCTATGAAAAGTATTCAGTTTATGTTAATTTGGATAAGGAGGACGAAACAAGGAGGAGCCAGATTTGGAAAGTCGTTCGTCTCAGACTCTCGTCGTTCATCCTTCTTGGAAGAGGCTTCTGAGCACGCTCCGTCTAGCAAAAGATAAAACTCGGTCTTTGTGCCTGCGGCGTCTGTAGCAGTATAGCCGTCTGCAGTTTTTGACCAAACCAAATGCTCAACCACTACTAATTCATGCTCCCCTGCTGAGTGGCGCCACGTAAAGTTAGGTAAGAATAACATTAACCTGACCTGGCGCCTGATTTAAGTGGTGAAGGTGTTGGCAAAAATGTCAGACGCCGATACTGCTAGTGACGCCGTAGGCACAAAGACCGAGTTTTATCTTTTGCTAGACAGAGCGTGCTTCTGAGGCTATAAGTATGGTGCTGAAGTTTTGATGGAATAACTTGGAGGATGGTTTCATGAGGTATTTGAAGCGATTTTTAAGATTTAGAACTATTATGAATGTTTTTATAATACATATTTATAATATAAATATTTATGCTCAGAATGAATTGAATTGTTACTGTTCCTGGTAAAATTAAAATTAATGATTGAAATATTCCCGTTTAAAAATGTATTTTCTTCAAGACAAATCCCATGAAAGATTAAATACTGAGCTAAATAATAAACACAAATTTAACACAACCATTTACATTCGTAAACTTTTATTATGACAGAGTAAAGGACGTTATTTCTTGGCACTCATTAACCCATCCGCAAGTTTGTCCAGTGAAGCATTCTCCTTCGTCTTTTGAACCAGTTCGGAACTCATTTCCGCTCGGACTATCACTCCGACGAAGTTGTGCACCAAGTTTAACGTTGTGATCTTCCAGGGTGCCCAGCTTCCTTCAAAAGTCGACATACCAAAAATAAGAAGTTGATAATTAACTAAAAAAATGTTTTAAATGATAACGTGATTGATAAGCATTGATAAGCTTTAATTTTCAACAGTGAGACAAGCCTCTTTCTTGATAGGTTTGATCTTTGGTGACCATCGCCTGCAAACATTTCATCATCCCTCTGCTTCATCAGCTCCTCTTTTTCCTTCAACTTCACCACAACTGCGTAGGCTCGCTCGTACTTCCGGTGGATGTCAGAAAACACCATGTCAGTATTCCGCAGGTCATCAAACACCTGGTCCCGTTCAGCGATGACAGATCGGCTTTCCTCATCCAACAAAGCGCTGCGTTGCTTCAGCTCGGATAAACTATTACTCGTTTGGGAGCACAGGCTATCAATCACGGAAGCCACACGCCTGAAATAAGAAATAAAAACCAAAATTACAATCCGCCACATTGTTACATTAACAACTCACGATTTTGACTCATTCTTTTTCAAATTCCGGAGCACCAAAGCGTTCACTTGCTCAGCCTCGAAGCATCTCTCCTCTGACGAAGACTCCGTTAACTTTTAATGGTGACTCATCTCTAAATCTTTATGATTTGTTAGCCAAGATATGAACAATTAACATAGACAAATTTGTTGTGAAATTTGAATGATGGTGATTTTCATGTGAGTTTATTAAATTTTTCGTGTCAATTTAGCAAACGGCATTAAATCAGAACAAAATTGTAAATCATGAATAATCATGCATTTATTGCAATTAACTGCTGAAAATACTGTCGTGGATAGTTTACTGAATATACGAGGGGATTTTCATAAAGGCTGCACCAAATTTGTTTGGCTGTCTTTTCAAAACCACTCAACATAGTTATTCGATTTTTTCTACATAATTTTCCACGACTCTTACACACATTTGACTCCTGTCTTTAAGAACATACATGATTGTGGAGAAGAATAAGACGTTTCGAAGTCCAAGCAATGACATTCCACTTTTTCAGATGGTTATTTGCGTAAAACTTCCCCTACTCGTACATTTTTCAATTTGGAAAATAAAAGGAGTGAGTTGGGACAGGTTAGGCTTTGGATGAGAGTGCTACAATCAAATAAGCCTGAGGTCGTTTGTTTTTTTCCTGGCGATGTTGAAGTGCGACGTGACAAATTTTAAAACAGCAAAAAACTCCGTAATCTCATACATTTTTTGCCCATTTGTTTATGTAAGCTATTTGTACCATTACCCGTTTTCAGCATAAGTTTGCTGGTCAATGTTGTACCCACACAGAGACATCCGTCGGAAAAAACTTCAACCGTTCAAAAAACAAGCATCATATGTTTCTAAGAGCACATTTTTTGTTATTTTTTTATGGAATTTACCTATTTTCTACTGTGCGTCACCACTATAAAACTTCTAGCTTCACCTAGTATAAGTTGATAGGCCTGCCATTGGATACACAATAGTTTTTTCTTTACCTCATATCAAACTAAACATAAGGCGATCTCATTCCAAAAAGTCGAAATTTACCAACAAACAAAAATTTTGAGAAGTGAAAAAATCATCTTTGATGCTACTAACTCTAACTTTACATTGTAAACAACTACTACTATGTATGAGCCATCATTTAATAGGAAAACGCTTTGTCTTTCCGAAGACATGCTGGTTAGCATCAATACTGAGGTCGCCTTTGAGATACGTAATGTCAAACTTGGTGCAGCCTTTATGAAAATCCCCACGTATTTTAAGAATTTCTGCTGCCCTTTCTGGTTCCAAATTTGCCAAAGCATCTGAAGTCTCATCTAAGACAGTCTGGGCTCCTTTCTGGTTCCGATATTTAACTCTCATTTTGCAACAGCTCTGAAACAGATGTCAAACACGCCAGTACTGCAATACTGCGTCACCAGGGTTTGTTGTAACATGTCCAAAAACCCGTTTCCATACTCCCTCGTTGGCTCAATCATTGTCCCTTCTCCGTGGACATTCCAGGTCGCAATCTGGACAAGATGACCGTGCTGCAATGCAAACTCCAGCGTATGTCTAAAGGAATCTACTCCATTATGTGGAATATTCACGTCGGTCGGGCAATCACCATCCTGGCGAAACTGTGGAAACGGTAAACCACGCCAATTTGAGGGTATGGGTTGTACAAGTAGAAGTTTGTGAGGCCCAACATAAGCTGACATAAGCAGGCGTATTCTATAGCTGAGTTCCCAGCAGCTCCCTAGACGGTAAAGAAAACGCTCTGCTCGCAATATTGAGGAGAACGCAATGCAGGCCGGTGGCTCCGGTGGGAATTTGATATATCCATGCATCTCAACTTACCCCGTTGCACGAAGGAAACAAGAATTTGCATAATCTAACATGCAAAAGGGGTACCTGCGGTTTTAACTGTCATGTATCCGCCGTCAGTGGGCAAGTTGAGATGGCATGGATATATCAAATTCCCACCGGAGCGCCGCCTGACGCAATGTCTGGTGGCCAAAGTCGAGGAGGATGTTGGAGGGGAGGTTGAAATGGTTTTCTTGCATGTACCTCATGTCTGCTTGGGCGGTGTGGATTTTAGCGGAGTGGTCAATAAACCCGCATCGCTGCATTGGATTGTTTGGTCGTCATAGACGATGGCGAATTCTAGACCCATGGCCAGGCTGGTAGATGATGGTTTTGCAGTTGGCCTTGTGTACTTTTATCTTTGTAGTTCAAGCAGTTGAGCAACCGGAATGAATGAATTGTGTCTTTTTTGACTGTATATGAACGAGCAGTTATCATAAGTTTTTGCTGTTTTTATGCTAGTTACATGGAATATTATTCAAAGTGAGTTTACATCTTTCATAGAGAACAAAAATCCAGAGTCTTGAATCTAAACATTTATTTGTATTAGAGTTAATATATTCATTTCATTTGTAAAATGTGATAATAAAAATCAGGTGAATCCTGAATACGGTGCTAATTCACATTTCTAAAATAATTCCAGAGGTATTCAAATGCTTCACGATACATCACTATTAAAAGATAAATGGAAAAATATTGGAGATTCGCAACTATCTGGTCTCTCCGTCTTTGCATGGTGCCATCTGAAAACCAAATAGCAGCAATTAAAGATTACTTTCATATCAAGTTTTAAGGTAGGAGGAAATGCAAATGCTCTTAAAATGCTTACTATTCCCATTTATAAAATATGGCAGCATGACCACTGTTAAAGAAACAACCAGCAGAGCTAACCACACCGCCACAAAAACGCAGGAAGGAGCCATCCTATTTCTTTACAAAACGAGTCTACATTTCTTATATTAAATATTTAAAGTATTTATGAGTTTCATGCTTTATATGATCCTTGAATTTTATATTACACTAAAGTAAAAAACGTTCATTGTAAAAAATCAGTTTTACCTTCGTTTTAAACAAAATAGTCTTAATAATCAACAGATGCAAAGCTTCCAAACGACTTGTTTGCAAATGGAGTGTAAAGAAGTTTTTTGCAAAAAAGAGAATTTTTTTATAAGCGAACTAATACGATCTAAGATTTGTTTAGCATGAACTGTTTCTGAATGGCGTTAGCACATCTGCTGTAATTAAGTGTGTACCAGATTGCGAAGTTGGATAGGGAGTGAAATTTCGAACATCTTTTAGTTGCATATGCAAATTTCATGTCAAATACCAACCATGATAATTGACTTTCTTGATACGTACTTTGGAGCTTTTGCCGCCATCTGGTAATAACTTTGATTTTTAACATTCATACAAAATCTGCACTTACCTAAAATAAACACTTTGGAAAGGATGAGGCTCGGTAAATTGGACATGGTACGCCTACAAACTGCAAACAAAAGATACAAGGTTGAAATTTGTTATTTCTAGTTAGCTAGAAACACTTCAATGGTAGCGGTGACTATTGCAAATAATCAGTAACAGACACTTTTGACACATCATAAAGCGGACAGATTTCAGATATCAGAAAGTGTGAACAGTAAAATAATATTTGAATGGAAGGAAATTCGTTTAAGATAACATTTTTTACCTCAGTTTGTTGGTCTAAACGCTTGCTTAATAAGGTACATCATTGGAGAACGCTTGAACAATTGCCTGAAGTACAGCAAAAAGTGAAAAAACGCAATGAAGCTGAAATATTGTATGGATGTTTCATATATGTATATTGAAATCAAGCTCCGATGATATTAAAAAAGTCATTTCTCTATGCCAAGGCTCAATGGGAGCTCATTGCTTGTTGGGAAGCCAGGTTAACTGTTAAATATGATTGATGTATCGTGTATTATTATGGACTCCCCAACCATGCTTGTAGTTCAAATATATACTTAAAAGATTGTAAATCCTTTGTTAATCAATAGACAAAATCTAAAATGTGATTTAAATCAAAACCCAAACGTACATGATTTAATTCCTTTATTGAATGTTCTGATTGATGAAACCTTTGAAGATTCGATTCCACCAAGAACTTCAGAACACGATAAATCAATTAGCTCTCTCGACGTCTCAGCTGTAAAAAGCAAAATAACATTCAGAAATGGAATATACTTGAGTCATTCACAACCGCAGAAGATCCTATCAACATGAAATGCAGCAAGCAAATGATATACGTTGCGTTTTGATTGTGGTGAGTGATCACTAGTCCCAAAAGCGTTGTCGTTCATTCTTTTCATGTATATTACGTATATTATTTTGAACCTATACTTTTGCCAATTTATATGCACATTCACTACCACTACGTCTTCTTTGAGATCTTCCGAAGAACCCAGGCAGTCTTTAGTAAGTATTCATGTGTGTTATAGTTATATATTATATAGGCATATATAACACGCTTGCAGACTCAATCATGTATTTCAACCAAAAATTTTCCACTCGCAAAAGGTATATTGTTACCTTGTTATTTTGACTACATGCATGCCGAAATTCACAGCGAGCTTTGACTATCTATATCTGTACAGAGAAAAGAATGAGATTAAAATCAAATGTAAAATAGATTATCGCATTTTTATGCTGGAGTACATGTCGAATTAATAATACTTTTAGGATTTTGCAGAACATTAATATGCAACGTTTATTGTTATACCTAGTTGACAACTGGAAAATGTATGGGTTTTACACTACGTAATCTTTATATTAATCTTAAAATTAAAATATCAATAATCCTCATGAGCTCAAAGGTAAATTTTAAACTGATAATGTCGATTTATTTTAAAATCAGAACAAAAATATGTTAAGGATTTACTTTTCAAAATATGAGAAGACTTCTCCGGTTTTAAAATGCGGCACTAATAAAGTAAAAGTAATGAAGTAAAGGAGTACTGCAGTCAACCTGCAGCAGCGTGGGCGGCCAACTAAAAAATGGCAAAAGTTATCCAATTGTTATCAGTTTCTGTTATAAAGATTTCGAAGGAGTGCGACAACTTTTAGAATCCTTACCGTTCCGATTCCTAAAACCCCTTCGCATAACAATCGTTGCCAAAATATAAAAGGGAGCATGGCCCAGCGGAAATGCCACGGTGGGGACCGTCGAAACAACCATTCAAAACCAGGGTCTACATTTTTAGTATACAGAAATTAACCGAAAGTATGAAAGTTATTTTTTAATTCCTCACTTGATGTTATGCCAAAGCATTTTTTGCCAACACAGTTTCTCGCATTTCTAAATCTTATAATGCACCTGCAAACTGGAATGGAACTATTGATTTCAAACATTGTTTTGAAGTTTTGATATGGTAGCATGTATTTCAGAAGAACGTGTTTAGAAATCTCAAAATATTCATAAGTTCAAAAGTTTCCTGGAATCTTGAAACAGTTTTTTATTCATTTCAGAACCGCAATATAAATTATTAAATTTTATATTGCCTATCCTTCAAGAAAGATTACTAACAAATAGTAAAGAATAAAAAATAGTAGAGTGGCCGTAAGTTGGTGCCACCATCCTCGCAAGCGGCGACCTGAAAACAAATTAACAATAATGCCAGATGTTAATGTTCGGAACATTTTAATATCACATCGCATTAGAAAAATTAGTAAAGAAGAAAGACATGTAAATGCTCGTAAAAAGCTTACCATTCTGAACTCGTAAGTATGGGCGAATGACCATGGTTACAAAAACGTAGATCAAAACCAAATTCAGCAGGATGGTCCAAAGTCCATGTATATCAAAAGGAGTCATCCTGTCTCTTTCCAAAAGCGGGCCTGCAATTTTGGTATTCAATGTTTATAGTAAGTAGGAGTTTCAATATTAAATTCTCATCGCATTTTCTTTCGCATAATATATCCACGTATCTTCAAAGTTGGTAAATATTTACCTTAGTTTTTAATGAAGAGTCTGGAATACCAGCAATGCAAAACTTCCAAAGAGTTTGTCGCAGTCACTTTAATGAGAAAAGATAGGAATGCCAATCAATTCTGTGTGAAATCAAGTTTCGTTATATGCACAATTTAACAAATATGAGCAAATAATGAATGGTGACTACAAAACTATTCAGGTATGAAAAGTTCTAAGAAGGTGCACCTCAAGTAGCTCGTTCTTGAAATTTTAAAACCAGGGTGTAGAAATCTTAACTGGATGAGGATTTTAATTTTGATTCATAACTTTCATAAATTAATCATTCTGCGAAATTGTCTTGTATATGCGAGCTAAAATATGATATTGGAATGTTGGAGGGATGTTATGATATGAGGTGTAATAGAAAATTTTAAATCCGGTTAGCTTAAAAGACTACAGCTTGCACATATAACAATAGGAACGTTCATAAAAAAATTCTCAGACGCCGAGATAGTATAAGCTTATGAAATTTTAGTATTAACATTTGTGGGAATATTACAACAACGAATTTAATTTGGCTTTTTCTTTGATTAGTATTTTCCATGAATAAAAAATATTTCTATATGTGCTGAAGTAGATTACGTTCTCCAGTTTCTTCTCTGACATAATACAACTATTGTAAAGAGGAAAACTGAAATTGTTTTGGGTACAATTCAATTTAATTTTTAATCGAACTACTTACGTTAATTTAAACCACCTTTAAATGGCATGAGAAGTACTGCAATGCATAATATTTTCCAAAGACATCTCATTTTGGAACAAATGTAAATGTTAAAAATCTATAGTTCTTAGACTGGTAAGTAATAAAATATAATAATATAATAACTTCATACCATCAAAGTGTTCGTAAAAAGTTGCCACAATGTTTATCAGAATACTTTTTGTAATATGCATCCTGCTCATTTGCAAAATAAGGGCATTTGGTTTATAACAGAAAAATGCTCAAGCATAAAATATGGGATACTGTCTGTATTACAGCCTGAGGTAGACTCTCTAGCTGTCTTACAAACGTACAACATATTTCAATTTACATCAATTATGTAATCCAATCCCGGTTTGACACGACGGTGAACGACATGATAAGGAAAGATGCTCAGGCACATTGTTGCCGGTCACAATAGTGAATGGCACGAAAGATCCAATCATGTCTATGATTTATTTCTCAATTTCCAATGTTCCTTACGTTATTTTTATTCTACGTGAAACCATAGCATGCAAGCTCAAACGTAATAAATCCTAAAACTCCTAGAAGAGATGTGATCATATCATTTGGCAGGGTGTGAATCCACACCCAAAAGACAGTCTTTAAAATCTTGAAGGGAGAATCTCTGGATATTATACAGACGAGTATGCATGTATTTTTGCGGAGCTCATATATGAATATGCAGAAGGGATGTTACTGATCCAAATACATAAAGTACTGTTATTCAATACCAAAGATCAGTTCACCATGTATAAGGTCTTTTCTCACAAGGCCATGGACCGAAGTGTATGTTTTTTTTTTTTTTTTTTTTTTTATTTTTTTTTTTTTACTCAAACAGAGCCTCAAAAAGAGATTGTGTGGTTGCTGGCCAGCTGCATGAGACCACATTCTGTGTACTGGAGAGAGGCTAACAAGTTACTGGACAAACTACACAACTACCAAAGTGGAACTGCGGAAGTGGCTTGTTTGCCATTGTTTTGTTTGTTTGTTAGTTGTTTTAATATAGTATATTCATTTTCTAATATAAAAAACTTTGTCTATGTTCATCGTTTAAGGCAAATAAAAAGGAACTTCTTGTTAAGCTTTTATCAGGTAAGACAAAATTTTATTTCCCTTTTTGCGTAATAATATTTCAGTATCCGTTCACTATGATCGCCAACATACCAACAAATTCATGTGTATATTGTTAATGTAGGTATGTTATGTTCAAAAAATTCAAACAAACAATCATTCTCAAGGCCAGACTCAAGACTCTCCATGCTTCCCACTGACTGCATGCTAACCATGCGTTGCAAAACTAGAGCTCTTCTTTTCTTCAGAGTGCAATTAATATTGCCATTCCATTTTACTTCTTTTCTTATTCACACTCTGCCA
>LJIJ01006117.1:0-10167 GCA_001718145.1 Orchesella cincta
TAACTTTCTAACACTTAAAATTCCCACATTCTTTGGAGCTTTCGTGCACTCTGGATTATATGAGTTGTCAATTAGACACTTTAAGTTAATACAGCAGCTAAAACTGCTTCAAGAATTAAAGGTTGCAGGTGGGTTGGGAATTAGCAATGGCAGCTTGTATTGCTACGTGTTTCTTGCGGATAAACGGAAACAGCTTGATTTGCAGACAAGAGCAACCAAAATTTCAGCACTGACTGTCACTTTCGTTATTTCAATGCTTCTATTAGCAGTAGCTCTTGTGGTATTTATTATTGAATTGTTGAAAGCAACATTTGTCAAATATTTTTAAGTAACGATTGTTAAATGCTAAGTTGGCGGTTTGAATGTGCTTTGCTTCCTGAACGATTTGACTTTTATGTGTTACTCCAGAGATTTTAACTACTTTTATTTCATCGAAATCCGAGGAACTAAAGACCCTATTTATATACTAAAAATATCTTGTATGCATGCCTCAAATCATTTTAATTTGTTGGGTGAGCTTAGACTAGAAAAAATTAAATTATATTCTTGACAGGTTAATCTTACTGATTAAAAAAGGAGCATAAACAATATAATCATTTCAAAAAAGTTTTATTTATTCCAATAATAAAATAATCATGAAACATGAAACATCATCACATTACATAAATATAACGAAACAAAATTGATGTGTTTGTCGTCTTGTTCCAGATCATAGATTCAAGCATCGACGTCATCCGACCTCTGAATGACACAGACATCCCCATTAGGTTCACTTCCTAAGGTCACTGAAATCACCCTCAGACTGGGACTGATCCAAAGTCGTTGCCGCTCCAGCACTTCCCGAACAATCAATTCCCCACATTTTCACCGAGAGTAGCCAGTCGTTTGAAAATCGCCGTCGCCTCCCTTCGAGCAGCAGTCTTGACAGCTTGCAGTTCCCTGGTTAGTTTAGCGTAGCGAGGGCTGTTTTGTGCAACCTGGAACCCTGCCTGATAAAATGGATTCATCTCTCGCATTATCCTACATTTCTGTGCAGAAACCACTTGACGATTTGAAGCCAGTTGAATTTGAAGAGCAACTATTTCCTCCACTGGTTTACTGTTGTTGTCTTGACAAAGCTTGAGCTTTGCGGGTTTATTAAATCGGAACTCACTCGATGAAAAGTGGAGCAATTGAAGAACCACCAAACCCGGAAACAGGATTAACAACTTCCAATACAAGAATTTTTTGTGAAAATCGTTTGGATAACGTATCGCCAGTGTTTTTATTCTCGAACTCACAACTGCAGGTGGTCGGGGAAACATATCAGATCTGAAGTCTAATCCTAACATTTCACCCCAAATAATATCTAAACTGACTTTCTCCAGATTCTGTTCACATTTTCGAATGAACTCAATGATACTCCCCAAATAAACGCCGCGCTGTTTAGCCAAACCGATAACAGATAGTTGCTGCAGAGCTGGAACTACACTGCGGTTGAGAAAGTCCCCAGTGGGACGAGAGAGTTTCAGTTCCTTGAGCTTTCCGAAGGCAGCATCCGTTGTGATAGCGATAGAAAATACTTTACCTCGAGACAGTGGATAAACGTAGTGGTGCCTTGTTGGAGAGCTGGAAAGTCAACTTTTGTTCCCAAAGCCAGACTTACAAGTTGGTCAGCGTAAGACGCAATCAGCCACACATACAGAATGTTTTCTTTCTCGTCTACGCCTCCAGACGAGTTGGCTTCGAAAATCTTGAGGTTTGGTAGTGGTGGTGGAGACGGCAGGACGCCATCAGGTTTGGCAATCTCGTTTGGTAGCCTTACATTCTTCAGGCTAACAACTTTCAAGTTGGACATGGAGCCAAGCATCGCAACCAAAGTATTTAAGTCAATGACCCGATTGTGAAGTCCAAAGGTGGTAAGATTCCCTCCATACGATGATATGAAGACTGGCAGAGACATCCGAGTGTCAGCAAGGGTATCCTTCAAGCACTTTACTTTCGGTTAGGGTTTCCGTTAAGAATCAGAGAGTTTGTAGGAAATGGATTTCCTCCAGCACGAAACAATGTTGGACAGCATCGAATGTGAAGTAGCTCAGGGCGCTGACCGCTGATCTTCATGGTTGGGAAGACTTGGAACTTCCCAGAGATTAGTTTCTTTTCCAGAATCGAATCGAGGATTTCTTTCCACTGAGAATCGACGAGGCGGTAGCTTAACATCCTGTTCCGGTTGGCATCATGAGTCAAGAACTCCAAAACAATGGTCAGCACCTGAAATCATCCCACAAACATTGAACAATTCTCTAACTAATTACTTTCTCCATCATCATCATCCGAAGAATTACTTACTTCGGGAGGAAGATCTCCAATCGTTCGTCCAGTTTCTAGCTGCTGCTCCACTTTCAGCTTCTCTCCCTGGAGTCCAGCCGGAACTTGGCGTTTTGACATCGACATTTTCGGAATTTGACTGTAACCTCTTAAAAATCAAAAAGTAAACACAAGGAAATAATTAATCGTACATTTTACCAACCAACATCACAACGACAATTGATTAAAAAAAGAAGATAATAATAAAAAGAGTACCCGAATTTACCCACTGTTGATGACTTGAACACTTAAACTGCATCCAATGTTGAAGGTCTCAAATAACTGGGGTGGTGTAAAAGACCAGTTGCCGACACCGAGCTTTTAAATACCGTTGAGGGCACAACTCGTATTTAGCAGGAAAAAGGTTTAATTGTATATGCTTTTAAGGACAACTCCAACAACCAACGGACGGAGAGAAGTTAATTCTCGGAAGAAAGCCGTGACAATTAAACCAAAGAACAGGTTTGGTTTTGTTGTGTTTTTCATGCTTTGGCGAGCATGCCTTAAGTGTGGGATGAATTGAAAGTAGCTCACAATTCCCTTTACTCTATTGTCTTGCCGAAACATTGCATTGTGCCAGTCAACGTTGTTGTAGTTCGTCCTTTTTCGCACTTCGTCTATCATTGTCCAGTTCTTATCGGATAAGTTGTGGGAAACCCAAGCTGAACCAAGTTTTTTTTTTGTACAAGCTACGTTGATGATTAGGAGGAAGTTAAGTGTCACTTTAATTTGTATGCAGCAAGATTTTCGCTGTCGTTTCTGTAGCGTGAATTTGGAATAACCAATTAGCATTGTCATTCAATCTACGATTCTCAACTAACCGGCGTCAGCTCATGTTGGAAGTGAAAGGTAAGAATCCAAACGGAGGATTGTTCAACAACTCTAATAGTCACAATTTTAAATTGACGAGTCCGACGAATAATTTCTGTGAAAAAATTTAAATTTAATTTTTAAGTAGCCGTAGCTACTTCATAAAAATGTGTTCCGTCGTCGAATTGTCCGTCTTGTGAGGTATGTATATATTAAACTTCAATGTATTGAATTTCATAAAAATTTGCCACACTAATACTACACAATTAGAGCTCCTTCCAAAACTAACTTTGAACATATCAGTACCATATTTAACAAATTTCCTATGGTGGCTAATGGTGATTCAAATGATCCGGTCCCATAATTACCTTTATTTTTAACGTAACACTTTATATATGCCCTAATGTGCCTTAGAGCAGTGGCAAAAAAATTCCTTCTTTTCAATTAAAAAACCTGCTATTTCTACTTTTTACATCCTGATTTGAAGCTACATTTTTCAAAAAAAAATTGTTCTTCGAGCAACCAAATTTCACGAAACATTATTCGTCCGGAATCGTCAATTGTTTGTCCATTCTTCTTTCTTTCTTTGATTTAATTCTTTGATTAAACTTTCGATATTAAATTGATTTATAGAAAGACGACAAATGGACTGGTGAAGGAAATCGTCGAGAAGAAGAGGTCTCACTCATTCTCAGATGGGTGCACTAAGATGGAGTGGATGTTGGCGGACCGACGGAAAGTACTGGAAAGTATGAGTTGCGCAAGGTGCTCGGTTCCCCCTCATCGCTACACTCCACTCAAGCAAAAGTGAGGGACATTTTTACCCCAATCGCGGAACATTTGGGAGCTTCAATTCGCTTCAACTTGAAAACAAGAAATGTTGGAGGATTCGGCGAGGGAAGATATGAAGGACGCAGCTATTTGCAGAAAGGCTGTCGACTTTGTACAGGCCTTCGTTTACGGCTTCGCGGGTTGAAGACGCTCTTGCCCTTGTCCGCCTGGAAAATCTCTTCATTGACACATTTCAATGGAGGACGTGAAGACATTGAAAGGTGACCATTTGTCTCGTGCCATTGGAAGACTCGCTGGAAAGGAGGAAGAACCAAGTTCACGATTGAAAAACGCCACCAAGACACGATCGTGCTTGGCTATTCCAGATCACATTCTCGGACCTTTGAACAACAGTGCCGTTGGCCTAAACGCGAGCTTTTGTAACTTGATCCTGCGCGAACGCCACGCTCCAAGTTTTATGCGCTGACGCCTTCGATCAAATGGAATTCCCGTGGGCTTCCAACAACATTCTAAACCTTGACTGATTAAAGCGTACCAAAACTTTGAGAGAGTGGACCCGTTCCCAGCGATCAAGTTACAAACAGCTCCGTTTACCAACTGGATGTTTTCAAAGGCATCCAGAGAATGTGGATTCTGGAATCGGCCCACGATCCGAGTCATTGGTAGCGTTTTCAATCGTGACTTGGTTCTTCCTCCTTTCCAAGCGAGTCTTCCAATGGCACGAGACAAATGGTCACCTTCAATGGCTTCACGTCCTCCACTTGAATGTGTCAATGAAAGAGATTTTCCAGGCGGACAAGGGCAAGAGCGTCTTCAACCGCGAAGCCGTAACGAAGGCCTGTACAAAGTCGACAGCCTTCTGCAAATAGCTGGCGTCCTTCACATCTTCCCTCGCCCGAATCTCCACATTTCTTGTGTTTTCAAGTTGAAGCGAACTTGAAGCTCCAAATGTTGCGATTGGTGAAAATGTCCCTCCACTTTTGCTTGAGTGAGTGTAAGCGATGAGGGGGAACGACACCTTGCGCAACTCACTTTCCAACTTTCGTCGGTCCTCCAACATCCACCTCCATCTTAGTTGTCACTTCCATCTGAAATGAGTGAGACCTCTTCTTCCCTCGACGCGATTTCCTTTCACCAGTCCATTTTTGTCGCTCTTTCTATATAAATCAATTTAATATCGAAAGTTTATCAAAAGCACATTAAACAAAGAAAGTAAAGAAGAATTGCGACAAACAATTGACGCACTTCCGGACGCAATAATGCTTTCGTGAAAATTGCGTTGCTTCGAAGAAACAATTTTTTTTGAACAAATGTAAGCTTCAAATCCAGGAGTTAAAAAAAGCGAGAAATAGGCAGGTGTTTTTTTAAATTGCAAAAGAAGGAATTTTGTTTGCCACTGCTCTAAGCACAATTAGGCATATTATAAAGTGTTACCGCTTAAAATAAAGAAATTATGGGGACCGGCATTCCATTGAATCACCATAAGCCACCATAGGCAAATTTGTTAAATATGTACTGATATGTTCAAGTTAGTTTTGAAGGAGCCTCTAATGTGTAGTATTAGTGTGCATTTTATGGAAATTCAATACATGAAGTTTAATATATAATACCTCACAAGACGACAAATTCGACGACGGCAACACACATTTTGATGAAGTAGCTACGGCTACTTAAAAAATTAAATTTTATTTTTTCACAAGAACATTATTCGGTCCGGACTCGGTCAATTTAAAATTGTGACTATTTAGAGTTGATTGAACAATCCTCCCCGTTGGATTTCTTACCTTTTCACTTCCAACATGAGCTGACCCGGTTAGTTGAGAATCTAGATTGGAATGACAATGCTAATTGGTTATTCTAAATTCACGCCCAAAGACATACGACAGCGAAAGTCTAGCTAGGCACAAATTTAACGTGACACTTAAACTTCCTCTTAATCATCAAACGTAGCTTGCTACAAAAAAAAACTTTGGTTCAGCTGGTTTCCCACAAACTTATTCCGATAAGAACTTTGGAACAAATGATAGACGAAGTGCGAAAAAGGACGGAACTACAAACCAACGTTGACTGGCACAATGCAATGTTCGCAAGACAAATAGAGTAAAGGAATTGTGAGTACTTCTCAATTCATCCCACACTCAAGGCGATGCTCGCCCTCTCCAAAGCCAATGAAAAACCACAACAAAACCACAAACCTGTAGTTTGGTTTAATTGTCACAGCTTTTCTCCGAGAATTAATTTCTCTCCGTCCGTTGTTTGTGGGAGTTTGTCCTTAAAAGCATACACAATTTAGCCTTTTTCCTGCTTAAATACGAAGTTGTGCCTCAGCCGTCTATTTAAAAAGCCTCGGTGTCGGCACCTATCTTTTACTCCACCCAGTTATTTTGGACCTTCAACATGATGCCCATGTAAAAGTGTTTAAGTCATCAACATGAGGTAAATTGCGCTACTCTTTTTATTATTAATCTTCTTTTTTAATCAATTGCTGCGTTGTGGTCTTGGATGGTAAATGGTGGTGGGACGGGCTTAATTATTTCGCTTGTGTTATACCTTTTGAATTTTTAAGAGTTACAGTCAAATTCCAAAAATGTCGATGTCAAAGCGGCCAGAGTTCTGCGGGCTGGACTCCCAGGCGATGAGAAACCGAAAAGTGAGCCAGCAGCTAGAAACCTGGTACGAGACGATTGCGAGATCTTCCTCCCGAAGTAAGTAATTCTTCGGATGATATAATGAGAAATTAATTTAGTTTAGAGAATTTGTCTCAATGTTGTGCGTCGATTTCAGGTGCTGACCATTGTTTTTGCGAGTTTTTGACTCACGGGATGCCAAACCGGGAACAAGAGTGTTGAGGCTGATCGCCGGTCGGTCGGGATTGCGCCAGTGGAAAGAAGATCGCTGGATTCCCTGCCGTGGAAAAAGAAACTTTTGTTTTCCGCTCGTGGGAAGTTTTTTTCTATATTTTCTTGCCCAACATGTATATATTCTATGTATCTTCTAGCGCCGCTGAGCTACTCTTATCTATCTTATCTCTCTTATATCTATTGTCGCTGTTGGCTGGTGGAAATCCGTCTTATATATTATCTCTCTATCTTCTTAATGGAAACCCTAGGCCTAAAGCCTCAAGTTCTTGAAGAGACACTTGCCTGACACTCGGAGTAGGCTTCCGATCTCATATGCAACATTATGGCTGTGGAATCTTACCGACCTGTTGGAAGTCTCTATCTATATTCTGTCATTGTATCTTCTGATACTTTTCTCTTATTGCTTGGCTTCTCTATCTCTATATCTATATATTTTATGTTGTAGTCGTTAAGATGTAAGCTATTCTCAAACAACGCCGAAACCTGATGGCGTCCTCCTCTCTCTTATCTCTTATCTATCTTATCTCTATATACGCTCAAGATTTCTATATCTAACTGGCGTCTGCGGAGGCGTAGAGCGAGAAAGAAAACATTCTGTATGTGTGGTATTGTGTCTTTACGCCTACCAACTTGTAAGTCGTGGCTTGTGACGGGGAAGCCAAAGGGTTGACTTTCCAGGCTCGTCCAACAACGGCGCGACCACTAGCGTTTATCCGACTGTCTCGAAGGTAAATGATAGTGTGTTCTATCGCTGATCAGCAATCGGATGCTGCCTGGTGCGGGGAGAGCTGCAAGCGAACTGCCCAACTGCTGCTCGTCCCTATCTTGAGATTTTCTCAACCGCTAGTTAGTTCCAGCTTCTCCAGCATCTCATCTTTTACCGCTTTTTCTATATATCAGCGCGGTGCTCTCATCATCATACATTCGATATATTATTCATAATCTGCGAGAAAGTCAGTTTAGATATTATTTGGGGGTTTATATATGGAAGTTGAGACTTCAGGATCTGATATGTTTGCCCCGACACCGTGAAGAGTATCTTTTATTATTATATTTAAAACACTGGCGATGTAGCGTTATGCCGAACCGAATATTTTTTCAGCGATAATGTCCTGTGCTATTGGAAGGTGTGTTTAGTCCTGTTTCCGGTTTGGCAGTTCGTTTCAATGCTCCACTTCATCCAGGAGAGTGCGAATGAGTAATAAACGAGGCAAAGCTTTGACAAACAACAGTAAACGAGTGGAGGGAAATGAGTTGGTCGTGTTCAGAATTCAGAGCTGGGCTTGCAAATCTTCAAAGTGGTTTCTGCACAGAAAATTGAGGATAATGCGAGAGATGGCTCCATTTTATCAGCAGGCGTTCCAGGTTTGCACGAAATGACAGCCCTGGCGCTAGCGCTGAAACTAAGCAGGGGAACTGAAAGGCTGTCAAGACTTGCTGCTCGCAAGGGGAGGACGGCGGATTTTCAAAAACGACGGCCTACTCTGCGCCGTGCAAAATGTGCCGGGGAATTGATTTTTCGGGAGAGTGCTGAGCGGCAACGACTTTGGATCGACGTCCCAGGCCTGAGTATATTTCATGCTGACCGTTAGGGGAAGTGAAAGCCTGAATGGGCGGGATGTCGTGTCATGTAGAGGTCGGGATGACGGTGATGCTTGAAGGTTCGTGTGTGGGGGGTTGCGGTGGAGACGCGAGGTCGGATCAGGAAAACAGCGGGATCGAATGTTGTGGCTTTCGCTTAATGCTAATGTTATGTCGTGTTTCACGGATTATTTTATTATTGCGAATAAATAAAACTACTGCGCAATGTTACATTGTTTATGCACTTTGTTGTTACCAGTAAAAAAACCTGTTGAGTGATAAGTAGTTGACAATCTAATCGTCACCCCAATATCTAAAAAAAAAGCATAAAATCTAATCTATATATATCTTTAGTTTACTCGATTTCGATAAATAATAGTCGTTAAAACTTCTGGAGTAACAACAAGAATGCAAGATCTTTCGGAAAGCATAAGCACATTTCAAACCGCCCGACTTAGTATTTAACCAAATCGATACTTAAAAATATTTGACAAATGTTGCTTTCAACAATTCAATAATAAATACCACAGAGCATATGCTAATAGACAACAGTGAAATAACGAAAGTGCAATCCTTTTTCTCCGTTTTGTAGGTTTGTTAAATTATAGTGTTCAGTTTTATAATTCAAGATCATTTATACTACTACGACTCTCTTCCCTTGTGGCTGCTCAACTCTCTTGCACTACCAATCTTCTCGACTACCTGGTCACCTTTTACCATTCATTCACACTACTCCCCTTCTTTCCCTCCAGCCCATATCTTCAAATAACCATCAAGACATCATTTATAATTTCCACCAACCTTCTGCATATCGCTGAAATTTAGGTTGCTACTTCGCGTCTCCAAATCAAGCTGTTTCCGGTTTATCAGCCAGAAACACGTAGCTATACAAGCTGCCATTGCTATTCCAACCCACCTGCAACCTTTAATTCTTGAAGCAGTTTTAGCTGATGTATCAACTTAAATTGTCAAATTGACAACTCATATAATCCAGAGTGCACGAAAGCTCCAAAGAATGCGGGAAGTTTAAGTGTTAGAAAGTTAGGAAAACTAAACATCCAAAACTCTTGTGACGTTTACAAAAGGCATTTGGATAGGCATGATTCTATGGTATCCTCGAAGCTCAAAAAAGGCAACGTTCCACTGCCCCTCACAATCATTCTCACATAAAACCGCAAACTTTGAAAATCTGCTTTCCCTTCGTATCGTTTTTCATGTCCTTTGAGTAAAACCGATAAATCTTTGAGTAGTTTCCGCCGGTTGCATTTCGAAGAGTTTGCGTAGATCAGACCAGTCGTCATTCATAAAAAGACGCTTTGTATATGAGTTTTGTAAATCGTTTAGTCCCTTGAGTTCCTCCTTTAGAACGCTAGATATCTCCCAAAATGAAATTGGTAACAATACATCAAAATCTTGCCGATTAAGCAATTCTTCCACACTGTGAGGAAATCAGTTGGTTCTTGCTCTGCCGTCAAATAAGAATAAAGGGAAGAATTGTAAAAATTTCGAAGGAAAATTGCCACAAATATCCACAAGATTAAAATGGTTTTTGCACGTATGCTCCTCTTTTCTAAATTAGTGCAATCTTGCTCAAACAAATCTTGGGCATTCCATTCTAGTACCTGGTTAGTGTGCAATGCCCTCTACCCAAAGCAACCACGCCGAAATGGTTGTCACGGAAGCCAATATTAACCCATATATTCATGTAGAACGGTGTTAAATATGCGTTTAAGTTTGCATCGAAAAGATTTACTTTTGGAAACACCACCTGAAACAA
>LJIJ01006118.1:0-10159 GCA_001718145.1 Orchesella cincta
AAAGCCACAGCACACCCACAAGAACCAGGATAAAGGAACGCACTAGGAACGGGCAGCGCGGAAGAGGGACACCAGCGGCAAAAAGGGAGGAGCGCAGAGAGGCGACCGCGAATCCCGGAATGGACAGGGCCCCGGGGCCAAGCGGCGGCCGGAGCGGGGCCATTATTGTCATTGTCGCTAAGTCAGTTACGTTTTAATACAGTTTTCCATTTGGTGAGAGGTGTGTGGTGAACGGATGGGATATTTTATACTTCACGTGAGCGTCTATGTCTTGCTTTCGTTTGTATCGCACCGTTAACGCGCAGGACCTGTCTTGTCTATATCCGTTTTGTTTTCCCTAAGTAGTTGTCTGTGTTGCTGCATATACTCTCTTTTTGGGGTCGAGATCAATTAAAGAAATTAAAAAAATCAGGAGTACGAACCATGCCCATTACTCTGAAATATGGTCTGGCCCGTCTCGCTCAAAGGAAAAGAAAAAATAACTTAAATGAAACTGTGATGATGTTATTTGAGATCAGCGACAATATTTTGCCATAAGTGTAAGAGTATAGCGCAAAGTTATAATCGTTTCGCAGTAGGTGAGTATGTACTTTATATGTGCCACTCGTTTTAGGGTTTTCGATTTTTTAAATGCTATAATGTATACAACACCGAGCCACCTTCGTTTTCATTTTTCGGTGAGGGACGATAGAAGTTTACCTGTTTACGTATTGTTGTAATAGACACTCTATCGTTATATATATTGATATAGTACGTACGTTGATGGGAACGAGCTAGGTGAACTTTGTTGTGTGTGCGCAAGATTGAGATTTTGCCGGGTAAGTAATTTGAACAATCTGTTCCTATTCGCTTTTATTTCGATATCAAACAAACACAAAGGGGTATCGCTATAACAGTCATATCAACTACTCTCTCAACAACCACACGCAGACGAGAGAAGGCCTCCATTCACCCCGTATTTGCCAATAATTGTGGAGATGATGCGGAATGCAGAATTCAGTAAATCGAGGCTACATGTCGGTCCTTTGACACAAGTATAATTTTGTGTATGTTCGAGTCCGGTTTTTTGACGTAGGCAAGGCCACTCTTTCAGATATTTAATGTTCATTTCCTCCCTCTTGGCCAGTAACCTCTGGATACTAATGCTTGTGGAACGTGTGTGTTCTTTCTTTTTTATATGATACAAAACCGTGGTTGGCGATTTTGTAATTATCCTACTCTTAGGTCAGTTTGTTAGCCACATGACTTCTGGAAAGCCGCGTGTTTTTGCCAACTCAACGCCTTTCATGTAAGTCATGGCTTTTTCTTTGTATTTTGTTAAGCTATACTGTACAGGGAATATTACTAGTTATCTTCATTAAGCCCCAAATCCGAATAAAACATTGAGAATTGTAGAGGCAGTGCTAGCTCACGGATGGAATTTTAAAAGCTTTCTTCGCCCAAAATCACCGCGCATTCCGCAAACTGCGCAAGTATTGATTGAACAATTTAAGCTTGAGTGAAAAAAGAACGGGCATTTTCAGTCCCCACTGATATGAGCTGGTTTACGCAAATTGTGGATCTATATACATGACGTCCATTTATCCCTTGAGAAGTTCTTCAAAATTTTAGCCTTTAAAAATAACATGGCCTTTATTGCGCCTGGAATACGTTATTCGAATTCAAAATGCTGCCGCAATCTGTATATTGAAAAACAAGTTAACAATAATGTGGCAACTATTAGCAACAAAAGGAATTGTACTTGGAAAGAAGTTGATGTCCCTTGAACGCAGCAATTTGATGGACGTTTTTGGCACCTGGAGGTAGAAGATATGTAAAAACGTTCCAGAGTTTTTGTGGCAAAATGGATTGTTTTTTCTTTGGACAGATGTATTTTTATAAACTAAGGGCTACGCTCAGAGAAATACAAGACCAGCTCAAAGTGTGAGTGAGTACCAAATTCATGACGAGATGGGGAAAGTTTACGAAACGCGCAAACTTTCGAAAGTCATATAACCACGATATTTAATTTTGGGGTATATTGGTGCATGCTGAGCTCGGTTTTGCTTCGTATTGGAAATGCTGGTTGTGAGTAATATAAATGATAACTATAATATACAATCATTATGTTTAATCCTCGCATAATGGCATGTTGCTTTATAGAAATGACAATTTAATGTCAGCAACGTAATGTTAACAATCATTTTTAATAAAGTCATTTTTAACGGCTAAAGAGGTGGAAAATTTACTTTGTAACTCGAGGCTTTCGTAACATAACGCTGAACATTATCAAGAGTGAAAACGAAATTAAGAAAAATTTGTAAGGACATTTTTTAATATTAATTTAAAAGTATGTTCACGCAGAGAGGATCATCCTAAAAGAGCATTTAAATTATGCTCTAGTGTTATATGTATTTTCTAATTTTTTCTAATTAGGATTGTCACAGATTTGATAGATATTCAATTCATAGAATACAATAGTATGTCTTACATGTTATATTGTCCGCATCAGACATTCCGCACTTCACACTTGATTCAGACTATTATAAAATAACAATACATTCTGGGCATTGACCTAGTTGTGCAACAGATATCTCCAGTTTCAACTCTAAACGAAATAGACTTTCAATACCATAATTTCTGGACACATCGGAACAACATGATGTTCCATATCACATTTACTATTCTTTCATGAAATGTAGGAAAAATGTACTTCTGTGTTTATTCGAGTGACAGAGTATATAATGATTTGCAAACATTGTTTTCACGTACATGACATGCAAGAATACTAAAAATCCGGGCATGTGGGGGAAAATTGTGTTCCAAACAGTTGCAAAGTATGGGCTTGATCCAAAAAGTAGTGTTTGTATAACTTCATTTCTATACAAAGTATCATATCAATTATATATAGACTATGCATTGAATAAAACCAACTGATGCTAATATGCAGCTGCAGTAAAAACCAGTTTTTCTCTTGTATCACCATTTACTTTTAAATCAAGAAATACCAAGAACTGCATTGCTTTTTATCATTCATTGAAAGGACACAAAAATCATCAAACCAGATTTTTCTCGAGGTCAGCAATTCATCATGAATCGCGTTGAGTTGAAGGCAGGATGAATGTATAGCTTTATTTCACCACGTTTGATAAAAATGCATCACGTGCACATCACAAACTCTTCTCCAGAAAGCCAAAAAAGTCATTAACCCATTTACGTTCTCAAATTATACTTTTATCAATTCCAAACCAGTATCTTGCAAATCCTTGGAAGATAAAGTTGAGTAGAACTCTACTCCCAAGCTCCAAAATGGGATTAAAATGCAATAATAATCTGACAATTCTTTTTGTACTAGCTTCACTGATTAGTGTACTCCTCTTCCAACTAAGTTTTTTTCTGGGGCTCTTATATTTCTTGGTAGTTTTATTGGCTGCATTGATAATCCGTGAAGGGAGAAAAAAGTATGGAGTTTTAGAGCAATCTGGAATACAGTGATTGAGCAACACTGTTTTTGGAAGTGAACCCAATATTCACAAGACGGTTCTTCATCTCGCGATATTGAGGCGGGTTCAATAAGTATGGGCCTATTTGGGGTGTAAGTAATTGTACTTATTATGAACTATTTTAAATGATAGTTTTTTTTATACATTTTTCATTTTTATTCCAGTCGTATGTTGGCAGAACGCCACACCTTTTTATTACGGATCCTGAACTAATTCGCCTCATTTTCGTCAAGGACTTTTCTACTCATTTTGGAGACCGACAGGATTTTGAGTTCGGTTGTCAGATCATGAATGAGTTATTCGAGTTCAAGAAGGGGGAAGAGTGGAAAACCCTCCGAACTTTTCTCAGTCCACTTTTTACAACCTCAAAAATAAAACAAATGAGTGAAGTGATTGCCGACTCTGCCCAAGAATTTACAAACGATTTGAGGTCAGAATGCGGTGAAAATGGAAGGGTTAAAATTGACTGCAGACGTCGTTTCACTACCTGCCTGATTGACATGTTTGCTCGCACAACCATTGGCGTTCGGGTTGAAGACTCGAAAAATCCTGATAATAACTTTGCTCAAGCTTTCCGAGCCATGATGTTTGAGGATATGGAACAAAACTGGTTGTTTTCCCTGTCTCGTGAGTTGAATTTTTCTTAAATTAAATTGCATTTTGGCAACTATATTTTAAGCAAAGCGTCTTTCCCTTCCCAGTTTCTTTTCCGATTCTTCAGAAGATTGCCCCAACATTTATGGATGAACCCACGAAACTTCTTGCATCAACGTTTAGGAATGTTATAAAAAACCGGATCGAAAGTGGGACAAGCTCAACCAAAGACTTTTTGGATCTTCTTTGTGACCTCTGGAAACGGGTGGAAGCGGGAGAGTTTAAAGAACTTGGCTTCACTGAAACTACAGTTTTAGCCCAATGCGTTTTATTTTTTCTTGGTGGCTATGAGACAACGGCTTCAATGCTCAGTAGTTTTTTATGGAATATAGCTAATCATCCCGAAGTTCAAGATAAAATGAACAAGGAACTTGAGCAAGCTCTTAGTAACAATCCGAACATTGACCATGAACTGATAAGTGAATCCAACATCCCATACATTTCAGCATGTATAAATGAAACCCTGCGCCTCCAGCCATCTTTCTACAGACCGGAGAGAATTTGCGGAAAGGACTGGAATCACAATGGGGTTTCCATCAAGAAAGGAACTGTGGTTATGATTCCTACATGGGCCGCCAACAGAAATCCAAAATATTTCCCTGATGAGCCTGAAAAATTCAAACCGGAGAGGTTTCTGCCTGAAAATAAAGGAAATAATGAACCATATGCCTTCACCAGTTTTGGTTTTGGGCCAAGATCATGTATCGGGGTGAGATTTGCATATGAAAGTATGAAACTCTTTGCTTGTCATTTAATCCAAAATTTTCAGGTTGAGTTGAGATCTGACTCTGTGTTGGAGTATAAACCCTGTGCACCTTTTGTCATTGGATTTAAACCTCTGTATCTTGATTTGGTTGCAAGGAACAAATAAAATGATTGAACATTCGTGTTTTTTGTTGCCTCACAAGGCGTGTGATTTCATTTGTAAAGACATGTCTGGCTGAAAGAACAAAAACAGAATGAGTTCATTACTCATAACTAGGATTCGGAGAAATATATTTAAATATGAAAACGGGTATTATATGTATGCAAATACACCCAAAAATTGCTAAAATATATCTGAAAATCAGTAAAATATGTTGTAAACCAATGCAAGCATTCTGAGAAATACAGGTTGTTTTATCAGTCAAAAATCCTATTTTTTTACATTAATCTATGCGTACAATATCAAAAACATATTCAAGCAAACAGTTTCATTTCATAGTTAATTCAAGGTGACAAGTCAGAGCCAAACCAAGGTTTTCTAAACTACAATTTTGAAGATTTCCATTCAAGAAGGCCTTTTATATACAGATACTAAATTCCTTTCACGTTCCACTGTTGTCAAACTATAAAAAATGAACGATGCTACAACTAATGGCTCTAAATTAACATAAGCATCTACCACGTTTCCACTTATAGTACGAGGAACATTTTTGACTGTCCCATAACCTATATATATTAGAATAATATTTCCTTGATTTCACTATGATTAGAATTTTCTGGGATTGTATTGACAAAAATTCGAACTTTTTTCTGAAAACGGTAATTTTTCCGATATATTTAAAAACCGCAAAACATATTTAAATATGCAAATATACCTAAAAACCAAAATATGCAAAATATACCGAAAAAAACTTGTCTTAATCGACCTATTTTTATGCATATTGTTCACATTACGGAATGACATATCTGTCAGTTTACAATAAAAAGTTTGCAAATCATAAAGTTCCGGACACTATTTATTACTTTAAATTAAATTACTTTTCATTTCAGGTACGATATTAATTAAAACTAAAATAAAACTTTACCAATTGCACGCTTCCAAGTTTAATTCTCAATTATCTCCACTCTTTAAAAAACCAAGTTGAACACGTAAATAAATATTTAACCCATTATAAGCTCCTTTCGTCAGCACCAACCCGCATCATTATCATGCAACATCTCCACTCCATTAAAAGATACCAAACACAAAATAAATGAACACAAATAAAATTAAATCATCTTTCATTCTTTTAGAAACCATTCAGAAAGATAGAATTTAGTTGGCTCAAACTACAGAGCTCATAGTTTGTTTTTCATAGCAAAAATTGTATGTACAAATCAATTCACTCCATTAATTGTTGTTCAAAAGGATAGTGAGCAGAACTTAAGAAATATTTATAAAAAATAACTCCGACTAAAACATTAGTTTAATTTGGAACTAAAACGAAAATGACTGACTAAATTAGCAAAAGTTGATTGATTCCGTTTGATTCCGATTAAGAAAGTCTCTGCCCCTATTCTGAGGTGGGGCGCCAGTGCCGCGCAGCCTATGGAAACAGTTCCAAATGGGATGCGACTCGTGGTTCACAGCGTGATGCTGTTGACGATGTTGATGGTGGGGTTGAGGTGGACGAAGGTTCAAGCCTATTTGGCGATTTCTTGGCTGTTGTCGATGATGATGATTCTGTTACGGAGTCAGTCTATTTGAGGTGGCAGCAGAACTTGAAGCTAATGCTTTTCGCATTCTTGTTGTCCTCCTTCATTTTATGTTTAGCTGCGGATAGAAAAACCAAAACACGCTTTTCCTTATTCAATTTATTTTTTCCTTTGTCGAATTTCTTGCTTTTTGTTGAGTTTGCGGTAATGGTAGTCAGCCTTGGCTTCATGTAACGTGCAGCTCAGGAAGCTTTTGTTTTTGACGATCCCGACGACCCAGTTTTTAGTTTGGCGGAGATACGTTTGAAGTGTATAGGCACTTGTCGGTATGGACATTTGCAGGTATTGACAACTTGCCGGTATGGTCATTTGTGTGTATGAGGTATACACGTCTCCTACAGACATATACACGATTTGAATGTCAGCATGCAATCTTTGGTAACGAAGAATGAGGGTGGTTTATTTTCAAGCAAGAATACCACATTCCATTGTAAATAGGCTTTTATTACTATTGGCTTTTAATTTTATTTATGACTTTGTTAAAGATTCGAAAAACGTGTCTTGATTAATTACTACAATTTTACACAACGTTTTAGCCAGCTAAAACAAACTTTGCCGAAAAATACAAATAATTGATTGAGAGAAACCTGAAACTAAAATCAAGGCTTCATTTCCTAGTTAGAGAAAACAAGAGAAGAAAGTCTTCTAAAAGAAAAAACAAATACGCTATAAGTTTAGATATACGTGCTGGAACGGTTCACTGGTTCACATTCAACATGTTGCAATTGATTTATTAATATTATAAATCTTGGTCCCATATTAATACAAACATTTCGATTTAATACTGTATCAATTCCGAATTAACTTGTAAATGTATTCACACATTTTTCATTTGCTTGCATCTTGCAAACAAATGATACCCTGCAAAGACTCATGTATTATTTTTGTCAAATTGATTTTAAATCACACCCCATTAGAAATTTTATTGATTATTCAATACTTTATTTAAATATGGTATTTTAGTACACGTGACTTAGAAAGCGATGAGTTTGGAGCGGTGAGAGTGGTGTGTACTCTCCTGCCGAATAAACTTAAATTAATTCTTTACTACTGTAATACACCTTTAAAAAATTCAAACAAAGTAGTATAAGATCAATTTAATATTGTAGTTTTCGATTATGAAAACAGTTTTAAAGTATAATTAGTCTATATAGCAATAATTTTAACATTTTTTACTACTACTGCATTGTTTTTTAAGTAAAATATACACTACGAACAGCAGTTCCTATGCATAAACATAGGTAGGACCAATCCAAAGGGCGGTTCACAAAGGAGGAAACTAAACAAAAAAAGTCTGTAGTGTGTGCCGATTGTGTATGTGACTAAATTGGCAATAAACACACACTTAAACTACATAATAGTACAAATTAGACACAAACATAGTCGGCACACATGATAAGACTTGCCTATAAGGCAAGCTCTCCGATTTACTTTTTTACTCAATTGACGAATTTTAAAAAAACATGCAGAGTTACCCCTAACGAAATCTTTCTAAATTTTACATTTGATGATGGCTCTAAATGGAGCTTGCAAAACTTGTAAAGAGGAGGTAACAACACGACACCATTCCATAAAATGTTCCAGCTGTGGGAAACATACCATACGGCTGCCTCCAGGAAATGCATTCCAGCGGAATCGAGGGGAAACCTAGACCAGGACTGGAAATGCAACTCATGCTTCACAGCCATCACCCAATTATCACAGGAAGAAGACCAGTTTCGCTGGATCCCATGTGATATTTGCAAAATAAGAATAAAACTGAAGAAGCTGCCTACTACGACGACAGATGAGGAGGAGAAATGGACCTGCAAATATTGTAGTGCCGAACAATGCAAAACTGAAGAACTCTGGTCTACAGAACTGCCATTTCAAGAGGACAGCATCACCGACGAAAGTACAACATTCAACACCACAACAAACGGTGACTCGCAATATAAATTCGTGAGTCGACTAAAAAAAGGAAAGAAGTTTCATACATTTGAATATTAATGGTTTAAAAACCAAGTATGAAGTTAAGACATCTACTAATTAATGAAAGTGAGATTGTAGTGAGTGCTATTACAGAATCCAGATTAAAGAACCGGGATCACGCCAACACATACATAATACCAGGTTATAATATATGTTACGTAAAGATCGAGAGCTGAAGGAAGGTGGAGGTACCATAATGTATGTAAATGAGAACTTTCAATATCAAGAATACGAAATCACACTAGAACTACCGGAGCTCATAGAATGTATGGTAGTAAAAGTTCAAGGGAATTTCTTCAAGCCAGTACTAGTGTGCAATATATATACCACCAGATAGGTTAGTCACGAGGTTTTTTTTCTAAAATTTATTGTGCTATTAAGATCAGAAAAACTAGAATTTGTAATTTTAGGAGATTTTAACATCGATCTTCTGAAAAAGTCTACGGAAGCACTTAAAATGATCAGTTTGTGTAGAGAGTTCAATATCAGTGAACTAATATCAAAACCGACTAGAGTAGCAGTTAGGAATCTAGCAGGTGGAGGTTTTGAAACATCAGCAACGCTCATAGATCATATCTATGTATCAGACGGTAATAAATTTAGTTTTGCTGATGCGATTGAGTTTTCGTCATCTGATCATCATCTAATATATACCGTCTTTAAATTAAGCAAAGTAAAACTACCAGCAAAGGTGATTGAGTACAGATGTCTCACAAAAATTGACCACGATTCATTCGAAAGTGATTTTAAGAAAAAAATTGGTCATTTCTACAAAATCCCAACACGTCAGAAATGATCTCAGTTATTTTAGAAAAAAGTATAATAGGATTATTAGAAACACGCACCGCTTAAACGCAAATTAATAAAGGGAACAAATGCGCCATGGTTCTCCAACGAAATAGCACAGTTATGTATAATAGGGATAGATTAAAAAGAAGAAAAAGTATTGTTCCAAAGCAAATGCAGAGTATAAATCTCTTAAGAATCGTATCACAAACATGATACAGACTGCGAGAAGAAGATTCTTTAGAGAAAAATTCAATGGTGCTAAATCATCCCAAGACGTGTGGGATGTTATGAATAAAATGATTAATTTTAGGAAACGGCAAATAATGCCTATTACAACTCTAGTAACAGTTAATGGTGCTACAATACAATCTAACGAAAAAATCTGTGAGAGTTTGCGAAAGAGTTTACAGTTACATCAGCAGCTAGCAAGGTAGAATTGTAGGACGAGCTTAAATTATACACTGAAAATTATAACGCCATAATGGCGAAAAGAGCTAGAATTAACTGAAAAAGAAGTCTCAAAGGCCATCAGTCGAGTAAAGAAATCCAAGGAGACGAGAGACAATGTTCCAAATTTATATATAAAAAATTCCGATATACTTTCAATCCACTGAGGGTTCTTTTTTCTATGTATCTTTACAACGACGCAAATACCAGAAACCTGAAATTTGCATACGGATCACCGTTATGGAAGGGAAAGGGAAAAAGAATCACTCGTCATCTTACAGGGCTATATTTAATTTTCCTTCATAGTAAGGAATCTAGAAGTAATTATTCACGACAAACTACTTTCACATGTCGAT
>LJIJ01006119.1:0-10159 GCA_001718145.1 Orchesella cincta
CCCAAGTTTTTGTAATTTTTTTAAAGAATTTGTGTTTGGTTGAGATTGGTTAGGTAATGATATTTGGGTTATGTTACTAACCAAGAATAACCAAACCATAAAAAACTGAAAAATTTGGGGAAAAAATTTTGGACTTAGAAAAATTTAAAAAAATGTTTTTTTCAAAAGCAGTGGAAACGATAGAGAATGTTCTGAAACGTCCAGAAATGCAATAAAAAAATTTGGTCAATTGACAAAAAAAAAGGAAAATTTAGTGCCTACCGTTTCTCGAATCCAACCGATTAAGATTAATATTATGATGGTTTTAAATCACGTAAATAGAGAAATGTAGACAATCACATTGGAATTTAACAGCATTTACCGAATCTGAAAGGCTTTCTGCTCGGTTCTATTGAAACTGTGCTTCCAACACCGCATCTTCGTTTTCTGATCCTGATTCGTTTCTCCTTCGTTTCCTCTTCGCTTTCGTCTTCCTCTACATCTTCTTCATAAATCACACATTTTGGAAACTTCATTTCAAACTGTTTGCGAACTTCCGCAGATACCTGAACACATAAAGAAACTAAATAAGAACACAAAAACAGATTCATCGTAGAAATACGCGAACAATTAAATAAACCCACCTCAGACGAAATGCATAGACTGTTCACTGTCTCTAAATTTGGAAGAGCCAGAATCCCCTCAAGAATCCCAGCTTCGTCAGCCCCTGTTGTGTCTCTCCAAGATAGTCCATACTAAACAGTTCTAAGTTCTGCAAATCCGTTATGTTTGGACGACGAAACCTTGTCCCATTTCCCCCATTTTTTCCGAGCAACGCCTCCTCGTCAACACGAAAAGGCTTGATAATGAGACGAGTCAGATCTTCAAATACTTCACAAACAGCTCCAAAACTATCATTATCCAATCCAATCGTCAAAATCTCCAGATCGGGCATGAACTCCCCAAGCACTCGTATATCCTGAGCGCTGCAGCAGTGACCAGTATGGATATTGAAAGAAGTTAGATTCGAGGGGTTTTCCTCACCAAGAACCTGAATAAAGTCAGCTTCCAGCTGACCTTCATAAGTGTACTGAAAGATCTCCAGGTTAGGACAGTCTTTTAAAAACCCGAGGTTTGGAGCAAATGGCCCAGTCAAGACGAGCTCTCTGAGAGCTGTAAATTTGACACCCAAATGGAAAGTTTCGCATTGGTATTGCAGCTCTGTCTTCCCGAGTAAGATCCAAGTGTTCTAATGGATGCTGAAGAAGTTGCTTGCAATGTCTCCTCGTCAACTGTCTCATCAATCTCCAAGCACAACCTCTTCAACGGAAGTCGAAGTCGGTTAAAGGTGGGAGTACAATCCCACCAAAAACCTTGTCCCTATTTATATTAATAATGCTTTGTTAATTATTCACAAACATAAAATGGAGTCTTCATCAAATAAAGCTTTTTCGCAGTTACCATAAGTCCAGATTATTAAAGTCTGCCAGAAACCAAGGACCATGTCCTTTCTCAGGATTTCCACAGACTCAAAAAACTCCTCGAGCTCAGTTTCATCCGGTTCGGGGCCGAGGTGGATATGCTTAATTTTCTGAAGAAAAATTTAACAAGTGCTGATTTACCTTTATTTAAGATTTTAAGTAATTTTCCCCAAATTAATCTCCTACCTTAATGTTGGGAAAATGTAGCAAGAGTTCCATCCATGTTATTGGAAAGTAAGAAAAACCCAAATCATCTTCACCCCCTTCATCGTTGTTAGCTACCTCGCAGATCTTAAGTCAATGTTGAACTCGACCAGGTTACTCCGAACTTCCTCAGGAGGAAGCAAACCGTGCTGGACCAGCTTTGGATCCATTCTCTGAGCTCTTGTGGCAGGTCTTTTAGAATGGTAAACATTCCCGTGTAAGTCCAACTGTTGTAGATTAGTTGTCTTCTTGAAAATCATGGTGCGGAGCTCCTCAACTCAGCAAAGTGACAATCATGCACACTCAGTTTTCTTATTTCAGGTCCCACTCTGCTCCAAAAGCGAATTTGATAGTCTTTCTCCTTTCTGATTCGCCAATTTGAAGTCAAATGTGCATTTGCGAATGATGCAGTTCCGAAAGGGTGTTGGACCAGTTGTTCCTGGTTAGTTTCGAGGAGTTCCAGATATTTTTGACGTGAAATCCCTGTAACCTTCCTATTTCCCATTTTCACATATGGGCTCTGGTCGAGAATAGCCAGCCATGCATTTTGACGCCATGATCCGAGTGATAATTTGTTCCATGTTCGCGAGACGAGGCGATAATTACGGAACTCTTCGAGTTCAAATGGCATTAGCTCAAAAAGCCTCTCCAGAACCTTCACAATTAAAATTCAGGGAAGAATTATGATATGATATTAACTTGAAAAAGTTTCGTATAAAATATGACATACCGCTGGATTTTCCAAAGGATGCAATTCTGCTTCAGCAACATCAACTCCTGGAGGTATTGGTGGTGCTATTTCTTCCATTTCCATTTGCTATCCTCCACTGATCAATTTAATTGTAAATTTAGGAATAAACACTTAAAGTGAAAAGGTTGATTTTTTTCCAGAATATTGTTTTTGTTGGAAAATACCCCAATAACAAACTGGCTTACAAGGAATCCCACAAAATATTTCAATCACCAAAAAACCCAAGTAATTAACTTTAACTTTAATTTAGTTTTGTAAATAATCCGAACCAATTGTGCACAAATAAACAGTTGTCCTCCTTTCTTCTACTGACTTTCTGTGATTTGGAGGAATGAAGAGCTGGGTGTGGGCGTAAATTAAATATCAGCGCTCAAAATCAAATTCAGCTGAGATGCATTAACTTTCCCAATTCCATGTCAGTTCAGCCTTTATCCGCTCCTGGCTCTCCTCTCCTCAGATTCAGCGTTACACACAGCAAAGTAGCTGTAGTTCATCAATATTTACATGTTTCATTTAAAGGTCACAGAATTTTTGAAAAAATTTTAAGTTAATGGAATGACTCTGTCCAGGGTTAACCAAGATTCATTACTTTGAAAGCTACTACAAATAATGTCTCTAATATTTTTGTTGAGGTTCAAGTTTTTGTTATATGGGGTGAAAATGCAATCTATCAAAGGGTTGAAGTAACTTGCGCTTGCTCATGGGCAATCTGAGAATCATTAATCTTCATACATCTTATCACTGCTATTGTTCCCACCTGTGATCCATAGGTCGTCTTTTGTTTAGATACTTTTTTGTTTGGCGATCTGATGGGTCCTACTCGATCTCGCTCGCTCGCGTCACACATCAAAATTGTTCCTACGCTACCGAGCTGTGTTTGTGTAATACAAATACTACTCATTTAGCTTTTCATCTTTTGATCTTAAAGATTCTTGATTGTAATTTTGTTAAGGCATATTTAGTGAGGCCTGTCAATGGCAATTTAACATCCAAGCGATCAGGTTTACTTGCTGCAAAGTTAGAGAATCCATTTTGCATTCGGTAAGACTTTAAACTGTAATATAACGTGCTGCGGTGGGTCGTGTAGTAGTTTCCTTGTGGTGCTGGGTTTTATTTAATTTTTACTGTGTTAAAGTAGCTTTTAAGTATTGAGTGACACATCATTCGAATCGCAATTTTCTAGCTTGTTGGCTAAAATTGATTTCAAGTAAAAATTTTACTTGTTAGTCGTAAAATTGTTAAGTTATCAGTTAGAAATTGTGGTGCTTAAGCGAAGAAGGCGTATCAGCAGAAAACGAAAAAAGGACAACATTTGCATATTGCAGATAAGTTAATTTTTATAAGTATATTACTACTATGGCACCTCATGATCCACCAATTGGGAAGGAAGCAGCGGACAAGGAACCAAGACGAACTATAGATGACTACACTTATAGTGAACGTGCAGCAGGGAGTGAAGCAAAATAACGTTCAGAATACATCAATACTTCAGAAGCTGGATGGGATAGCAGCCAGACAAGATGCGCTGGAAGAACGAATGGACAGGATAGAAAGTAAACAAGAAGAAGCCCCTAGCAGAGTTGAAGTAACTGCGCAATTTTCCGCTGTGAGGCAGGAGATGGATGAACAGAGTCAAAGGATTTTGCGTAAAAATAACATTGTGATTTTTGGCATAGCTGAAACTGAGCAGGGAATTGAATTGTTCCATGACCTAATGGAAATCCTGTTACCTGCAAGGCGTAAAGAGTATGACTTTGAAAGAATTGGGGACCCAGAAAAGTCACAAAACAGACCAGTGCGCGTATTTCTCACGAATCCAGCCGTAAAAAAGCAGTATTGAAAAACTGTTCAAACTCAGTGGCAGGCAAAGTTTTGCATCAGTTAGTGTACGACATGACTTGACAAAGACTCAACAAGAGGCAATGAAAGCAGTGGCAGTTACTAGAGCAAAGGGACGAGAAAAGCGAAAAAATACTGGTGGTTCCGGTGGGGATCCAAAACGACAAAGAGGAATGGACACGAGTCAGCGAGGGAGTACTTCTCAACGGGTGGATGAAGTCGATATGGAGGAAAATTGACGGTTGGTAAAGAGGAGTGGGTACAATTTTGTGATCGGCCATCAAAATATGCGTTCTTGTAGAAATAAATTTGATAAGTTATACATGTTACTATCGACTAAAAATCTGGATGTACTTTGTTTATCAGAAACCTGGTTAGAGGAAAATGAAATTTGTCCATTGCCCAAAGGTTATGAAATGGTTAGAGTGGATAGAAAAGAAAGAGGAGGTGGAGTGGCAATAGTTTTTAAGAGCAAATACACTGTTAAAGAAGTTAATTTTGATAGGACTAATTGGAGCCTCCCATCGTCGTTGGAAGTGATAGCGGTATCTTTACAATACAAATATTCCAAATCAGTCAACGTTGCGTGTGTCTACCGAACAGATAATGTAAGAAATAATGTAAAGAATTTAGATCTTTGTTTTGAGAGGCTTCAGCAAACACAAAAAAGCTGTTATATTTTAGGTGATTTCAACGTAAACATGTGTGTTGATAACAGAAGTTCAGCTAGTCTGAGTAATGTAGCAAGTAAATATGGCTTCAATCAGGTGGTTAAACAGCCAACAAGGTTAGATAATTTAATTGATCTTTGTTTTGTCAAAATCTTATCTAAACAGTGTGCCATCGAGGTGGTAGTGGAAGACTTGTTGGTTTCGGACCATAGTTTTATTTTTGTAAACTCTAAGTTTCAAACTCAGACACGAAAGAAATTTGTAGAAGTAAAGGATTACAGGGCGGTTGACTGGAGACAGTTGATAAATTATGTGAGTGAAAATGTAAGTTCTCAAGGAGTTTTCCAGGCTGATTACGACAAACTAGTGAGTCAAACAAAATTGTGCTTCAATAGTTTTGTACCAACTGTTAGAAAGGAAGTGAAAGATGGAATTCTTGAAGTGAATACCAGCGAAAAAACGAAGAGATTATTAGCTGTTCGGAAGTACCACTACGACTGTTTTAAATCGACTGCAAGCGATTGGCATAGGAAAAAGTGTAAAAGTTATGAGAAATTAGTAAGGAAAAGCATTGATTGTGATATGAAAGTAATGGTGCAAAGAAAAGTTTCAAAAACATCAGTTTGGGATGCGTACAAATCCATTAGCTCCATAAAGTTTAAAAATGAGGTTAAACTTCCCGAGGATATTTGTCCAGAGGAACTTAATAACTACTACTGTGAAATGGGATTTAGGGATGGTGAGAGCATAGAAAATACACTACCTGTTGGAAAAGCAATTAAACCTCATGGTACTGACTTGTTTTTTGTTGACAATTTAACACAGTCCGATTTGTACTTTGCGTGGAAACGAGTGAAACGAAAACTTTCAAATAAGCCAGATACCATGGGGATTCCTAAGACTTTTCTTGATAAGTTAATGCCCATTCCAGCTTTCAATGAAGCACTATTAGTTGTAATTAAACAATCGTTTGAACAAGGCATTGTGCCTAAAGAAATGAAGGTCACAAGGGTAATACCCATCCCAAAAGTTAAAAACGCAAGTAAACCGTCGGAGTTCAGGCCAATATCAATTACTTCAAATTTTCTTTTGCTAGAGGAAACTATTTATCACAGAAAGTTGGTTAAGTTTTTGGAGTCCGGAAACATTATAACAAATTCTCAATTTGGTTGTAGGAAAGGACATTCTACAGAGTTAGCAATGATAGCAGTTGTAGAGCAGGTTTACAAGAATTTGGACAAAGGAATGGTGGCAGTGTTGTTATCTATTGACATGCGAAAGGCTTTTGATTCCGTACCAAAGGGTTTACTACTTAAGGATTTGAAAAGTCGATGTAAAATTTCTGATTTTTGGTTAAGGAGTTATTTAGAAGACAGGAAACAGTTTGTTGAGGTGAATGGAGTTTGCTCATCGACGAGGGAGGTGCTCATTGGAGTGCCTGCAGGAAGTGTCTTGGGGCCTATTTTATTTGCTTTATACATTAATGATCTACCGTCAGTAGTTATAAATCGCGTCACAGTATTGGCAGACATTCCGCATGTCCAAATTAATGGCATCTTCCAATGCCTTTAAATTTTTCATGGAACCAAAGAACAGAAAATTTGAATCGTCCACAAATATGACTGTGACGCCATTTATAACTACTGACGGTAGATCATTAATGTATAAAGCAAATAAAATTGGCCCCAAGACACTTCCTGCAGGCACTCCAATAAGCACCTCCCTCGTCGTTGAGCAAACTCCATTCACCTCAACAAACTGTTTCCTGTCTTCTAAATAACTCCTTAACCAAAAATCAGAAATTCTACATCGACTCTTCAAATCCTTAAGTAGTAGACCCTTTGGTACGGAATCAAAAGCCTTTCGCATGTCAATAGATAGTAACACTGCCACCATTCCTTTGTCCAAATTCTTGTAAACCTGCTCTACAACTGCTATCATTGCTAATTCTGTAGAATGTCCTTTCCTACAACCAAATTGAGAATTTGTTATAATGTTTTCCGACTCTAAAAACTTAACTAGCTTTCTGTGATAAATAGTTTCCTCGAGCAAAAGAAAATTTGACGTAATTGAGATTGGCCTGAACTCCGACGGTTTACTTGCGTTTTTAACTTTGGGAATGGGTATTACTCTTGCGACCTTCATTTCATTTTGGCACAATACCCAGTTCAAAAGATTGTTTAATTACAACTAGTAGTGCTTCATTGAAAGCTGGAATTGGCATTAGCTTATCTAGAAAAGATTTGGAATCCCCATGGTATCTGCTTATTTGATAGTTTGCGTTTCACTCGTTTCCACGCACAGTACAAATCGGACGGTGTTACATTGTCAACAAAAAACAAGTCCTTACCATGAGGTTTAATTGCTTTTCAGTAGGTAATGTATTTTCTATGCTCTCACCATCCCTAAATCCCATTTCACAGTAATAGTTATTAAGTTCCTCTGGACAAATATCCTCGGGAAGTTTAACCTCATTTTTAAACTTTATGGAACTAATGGATTTGTAGCTTCCCAAACTGACGTTTTTGCAACTTTTCTTTGTACCATTACTTTCATGTCACAGTCAATGCTCTTCCTAACTAATTTCTCATAACTTTTACACTTTTTCCTATGCCAATCGTTTGCTGTCGATTTAAAACAATCGTAGTGGTACTTTCGAGCAGCCAACAATCTGTTCGTTTTTTCACTGGTGTTCACTTCTAGAATTCCATCCTTCACTTCCTTTCTTATAGTTGGTACAAAACTATTGAAGCACAATTTTATTTGACTCACTAGTTTGTCGTAATTATCGTGAAAAATCCTTGTGAACTTACATTTTCACTAACATAATTTATCAACTGTCTCCAGTCAACCCCCTGTAATCCTTTACCTCTACAAACTTCTTTTGTACCTGAGTTTGAAACTTTGAGTTTACAAAAATAAAACTATGATCAGAAACCAACAATCTTCCACTACCCACCCTCGATGGCACACTGTTTAGATGAGATTTTAACAAAACAAAGATCAATTAAGTTATCCAACCTTGTTGGCTGTTTGACCACCTGTTGAAGCCATATTTACTGGCTACAATTAACTAACTAGCGAACTCCTGTTATCAACACACATGTTTATGTTAAAATCCCCTAAAATATAACACTTTTTGGTTTGCTGAAGCCTTTCAAAACAAAGATCTAGATTTTTCACATCATTTCTTACATTATCAGTTCGGTAGACACACGCAACGTTCACTGATTTGGAATATTTGTATTGTAACGACACAGCAATTACTTCTAATGACGACGGGAGGCTCCAATTAGTCCTATCAAAATGAACTTCTTTAACACTGTATTTGCTCTTAAAAACAATTGCCACTCCACCCCTCTTCTCTATTCTCTTCTCTCCAATCTAACCATTTCATAGCCTTTGGGCAATGGACAAATCTCATTTTCCTCTAGCCAAGTTTCTGTAACGCATAGTACATCCAGATTTTTAGTCGATAGTAACATGTATAATTTATCAAATTTGTTTCTACAAGAACGCATATTTTGATGGCGATCACAAAATTGTACCCCACTCTTAACCCACCGTCAGTTTTCATCCATATCTACTTGATCCACAGGTTGAGAAGTACTCCCTCGCTGACTCGTTTCCATTCCTTTTTGGCGTTTTGGATCTTTCTGCCATAGTAGTTCTGGTAACAAACAACAGAAGTTCCGTGCCAGTATCTTGGGACCAAGGCTTTCAACAGAATAATGCGTACGACTTTGTCATACATATACTTATAAAAATTAACTTATCTGCAATATGCAAATGTTGTCCTTTTTTCGTCTTCTGCTGCTCCGCCCTCTTCGCTTAAGCCCACAATTTCTAACTGATAACTTAACAATTTTAAGACTAACAAGTAACAATTATACTTGAAATCAATTTTAGCCAACAAACTAGAAAATTGCGATTCGAATGATGTGTCACTCTATACTTAAAAAGCTACTTTAACACAGTTAAAATTAAATAAAACCAGCCACCACACAAACTACGTACACAACCCACCGACAGCTTTTAATTCGTTATTTTATAGTGCACAAGATTCTCTTAAATACTTCAACAGCACTTTTTCAAGATTACAAGATTCCAAGAAAATTATATTTCAGGGAGACGAAAAATGGCAAATCAACTTCCAGCTCCAAATGATAAACTACCCGCTTATCATACTCATGCTTCTTTTCAACTGCTGGGCAGATGCAGCACCTATTCGCCAAACCAAGAGAAAGTCTTTCTGGAAAGCGAGAACGGAATCGCAATGGTTCCATCCACAGAAGTAACTACAAATTTTCTCAGACTAGCCATCTTCAGAGGATCCTCAGAATGTTAAACCATGTCCTGAAGCAAGTGCTTCGTACCTCTCGAAAACTAATTTTCTTTTGGCTTCGAAACTCTAGCCTGGAAAGGCTACAGAAATCCCTTGGTGTATGAAGATTTGTGGGATTTAAATGAAGATGACTTGAGCCGTACACAATATCCAATTCTACTTCACTCCTTCGTCTCGAAGATATACAAGTTTACTAAATGCAGCTCTGCGCGAACTAACCAGGAGAAAGCGCGTTTATGTTCAAATCCACAAATGAAAAAATATCCACGTGATCTTGCATGTAAGGTCCACACAAGCACCCACGTTTTCGTCAGTTGCTTGCTAACGCAGGAGGAAGTGTTGTAACATTTTGAGTGTATTATTATAACTCTAAAACTATATTAATTATTTTCATATTTCATGCGTACAAAAGTAATTTACTGAGTACTAGGGATTATTAAATTGTTGTTTGAGTTGTTAAGTGTTTTAAACACCGATACTGATAGCATAATTTGGTTTGAAGACAGTCGCTGTTGCTACTACTATCGACGGCTAAGCAATGAGGTGAGTTGTTTTTCATTATTGTTACTGTCTTGCATATGGGATGGGATTAGTTAGAAAATTAATTCATAGTATTCGTAATATCATAGTAGGTTAGTTTAACATGAAACCAATGAAATTATGTTGTGTCAATTAGTAAAAAAAAGAGAGAGAAGAGCAAGGGGCACAAGACCTCGCGTGAAAGTAGATGATTTAAATCAGATGTTAGTCGCTCAAGGTGAGCGAATATCCGCACTAGAGGTCTACCAGATGAGTTAAAAACTCAGGGATTATTGTTGCAGCAAATTGCATCAAAGCTAGGTGCGTCATTACTGCCCTCTTCCATTTCAATCAGCAATTAAATTCTCTC
>LJIJ01006120.1:0-10158 GCA_001718145.1 Orchesella cincta
CCCTGTCCACGTCACGTCCGCCACCTCCACCTTCCCGGCGAAAGGTGGGGGCCATCTCTATCTCTTCCATCTCGACCACCTCTGTAGAAAAAGGTTACACATATTATATTTGAAAACGTACATGAAAAACTAAAATATATGCAAAGTGTAAAAAATGCATACCTAATATCTCCACGCCACCGGCCTTCCGGGTGGTTGGACACCACCTCCCCTTCTCCATGGTCCATCATCTGGAGCCTGAAAGAAAGAAAAACATTACATTAGAAAATCATGTTTTAGGTGATCATCAGCGTTTATTTACGCCAAAGTTAAGATGGTTTTACCCTTGCCGTTTCTGGACGAGGTCTCGGGCCTATCACCCCGGTCTCTATCTCCACCACGATCTCCACGAATCCACGATCTCCACTCTCTATCGAATCCACGATCTCCACGGGACTCGGGTCTCATCCAATCCACGATCTCCACGGTTCTATAAATCCACGATCTCCACGGTCTCTATCAAATCCACGATCTCCACGGTCTTACTCTTTATCAAATCCACGATCTCCTCTAGGCCTATCAAATCCTCTGTCCTTATCCCCACGGTATCCACCGCCCCAGTCACGATCTCCTCCTCTGTCCATTCGCTTACGTTCACCATCCCGATCTCCATCAGGTCCACGCTCTATTTTACGTTCAAATGGTCGCTCCTCACGATCGTCGGAGGTCCAAGATGGAGGTGGAACGTTTTCTTGCGATGGAAGATCACCAGTCATTGCAGCAGCCTTCTTCTCCCGAATAGCTTTGGGAACCCATACATTACCACTTCCTGCTGGTGAGGGATCTGCGGCTGCACGAGCACTAGGAGGTGCAGAAGGAGTACCTTTTTCCCCAGTAGCCGATTTGGCTCGCCAAATTTCGGCAGCTGGCGGGGTTGCACCTGGTACAGCAGCACTTGCAGCCTTGGTGAGTCGTTCCTGTCGGTCTCGTTCTTCACGCTCTTCGATTTCACGCTGCTTGGCCAACTGCTTTTCTAAAGTGACACGATTTCTTTCTTCCAGTTCCTTCTCAATCCTTACTCGTTCAACTCTCTCATCTTCTTCATTAGCTTTTCTGATTGCATCCAGACGAGACCGCTCTGCGGCAGCCTTCTCTTCATCGTATTTACGACGACGCTCCTGCTTTCTTTGATCCTTTCTTTCAGCCATTCGCCTAGACTTCTCTGTCCGGAAACTCTTTTCAAACTCGTTCAATTTCTCCATGAAAAGGTCACGACGAGCATCCAACAAATTTTTCAAGAATTTGTTCTTGTCATCCCTCATGCGCTTCATTCTGTCCCGATTAGCTACGGCAATCTTACGTTCTTCAATAAGGTGAGCAATGCGTTGAGCGTCGTGGGCTTCCCATTCAACTTTTTCTTCGTCCTTCTTTTTGTCCATGTATTGCTCAATCACGGAGACTTCCTCAATTCTCTTGGCTCGTTCAATGTGGTCCAATCTCTTTTCTTGTGATTTCATTCTTACCAAGTGCTCCTTGGCTTCCTTTTGCAGCTCCTCTTGTTGACGCTGGAGAACCGTTTCCAAATCCATATTGGAAGACTCGTCCGCTTGGAACTTCTCAATGATCTTGAGACCAATTGGAGTTTGACCAATGAGTTTGAAACGTTCTTCCACCAGGCGTTTTTGCAGCTCGAGTTTCTCCGATTTTACCTTCTTCTTTTCGCGTTCCTCACGCTCTGTTTCGAGCCGTTTGGCCTCCATCATCATTTGCTGCTTGATCATTTGCTCAGCGCGATGCTTTTCTTCATACTCTTTGTCAACTGCGCTTCTTTCCAATTCTTCTCGACGCTCCGCAATAATCTTGTGGCGCGCCATTAAGGACCGGTGATACTGAGCTTCGGTTGTCTTAATTGAGCCAAGATTCTGCCTCGAATTATATCATCTTCTCTCTATTCAAATAAAAGCCCAACTGATTAGAACAATCCCAGTAAAGTAATTTATATAATACAAAACGTCATTCAATCATGTTTCACTTTACCGAAACTTGAACTGGGCTGATCATTTCCACAGTATCCTGCAGGCAGTCCATAATGTTCACAAGTTGAAGGCGAATAGTTTCTGATGGCATGATTTGCAAATGGGGCCCTTCAGGAAGGTCCTCGCGGGAGGCTTCAGCCAATGAAGCACCAAACTTGATACAATTAGACCGATGATCCACAGTGATCTGCATGTCAGTGTACCTTACAGCATCAACGAGAATTTGTTCCAGTTGGATTTGATTGGAGAATACAGTCATATTCATCAAATGGTCGTCGTAGTCAATTGTTTGATACACCTAAACCAATTTACAGGGTTACTTAATCATCCAAAATGCGACTAATTGTAAATACGTGACACGTGTTATTGCTAAAGGATGATCCTTACCTGCGAAATCTGCTTAATAAGGCGTACAAAGCGTAACTTCTCTCAAGGGATCAATGTATTCTGCCATATAATCAGTGGGGTGCGCCAGCAGCAGCAGCAGCGGTTTTCAGCAACCCCTCAACATCAGCGCAGAGACTAAGTGGGTTGAATTGATTTTCCAAAACTTCGTACAGATCTTGGAGGGGTTGGATGGCATTGGTTAAAATACCATGACGGCTAATATCACGAATTATGGATGCCCTCGTGGGTGGTTGAGGAAGGAATAGCAATGTAGCCAACTTTTTGAGACTTTTCAAGCATTCCTTATCCGTTTCAACAAACCGTTCGAACTCTGGATGCAAAACCGGGAAAGGGATGGCCATAGTAGCCAACACTACTTGAGATGCGTTCCTATTATTAGAGTGAAAGTTTTGAATTTAGTCAAATGCTAGCATGGACGTACTACACCTTTGATTGAAAAGGGAAGAGCACTTACTTTTGGAGCTCGTCAGCCGACACATTCTTTTTCATGTCTTTGCACAACAAGTAATATTTCATCAAGGTAGCTGCATGAAACAAGAGGTTGCCAGCTTTCCAGAAAACAAGGGACAGCTTTTGATAGTAGTAAGCCATCATTCTGGTTTGAGATTTCTTGGATTGGTTCATTAAAAGATGGATATCCTCAATGGCCTTGTATGCATCTTGCCACAACTCCAAGCTGATAGCAGAGTCCAACTGGACAATCTCGTCTCCATGTTAAGCTGTTGAGTTTCGGGCGATGAGAAGTCAATGCTGTTCATCTGCGAGCCTTGGCGATTGATAATATCATCAAAATGCTTTCCAGACGTTCGCAGAGCTTCCTAAATTCTGTCTTTCGGCTGTAAGCGAGACAGAACTTGAATGCCTGGGGGGAACAAAGATGCACCCAAGTTTAAGTTTTAATTACACTTGTGGAAAGTTACTAAAATATTCCGGAAACCATTACCATTTGTGCAATGTCATGATACAGGTTCTCAAGTCGAGGATTGTTCCTGAGTAAATCAAGACACTGTGTGTACGACTCCCAAAGAAATTTGACCCAAGGAATCAGAGCGGTGCGTCCACTCCTTTCTTGCGTTACGACACTATAAACAAAACATTGTTATAAATACTTTCACTTAAAAAATGCAATATATGTTGTTTAAAACCATACTTCAAAAGTGTCATATCAGCCATTGATAAGTTGTCCAAGTCATCAACTTCAACAATGGAAATTGACTCTGTTGGCCTCAGCCGCCGTCTTCTGCTCTCAATCTTTTGCTGCCTCTTCCTATCTCAGCCATCCGAATGTAACTTCTGATGACTTTCTCCAGCAGGCCAACATTCACCTTAAAAATGACACAAGAATAAAACACACAATTTTTGCATTGTCCTTGATAACATTTAACCCCATTACAGAAATATTTACATTTACATCAACACTTACTGATTGACACATAATCCTGTATTGATACAAGCCTTCCTTGGCAGTGTGTGCTTTCTTGAGCTCAACACACAACTCCAAATATGACAGCATAATCGGTTCGATAACCTTTCACTGAAGGATCGATGCTTCTTCCCCTTGATAACATCGTAGAGGGTATCCATGCCCCTGGTGGCTTCCCAACCTCGATAAACTCAATCGCAACATTAAACTAATCATTTACTTCTCTTAATTTCAAAATTTCATCCTTCGCCAAAATTTGCACAGAAAAAAGTCTATTTACCCGCCTTTTTAAGGCATTTTCCGAAATTTTATCTATTTTTTACTAATTTACAATTTAAACAACAACTGGATATCTCCCTCATTAAAATTTTTAAACACGTCGAGTTTTTTTTTTCTCGCCTCTCTCCGGCTCTTCACTCTCTCCTCTTTTCTTTGAATGTCGCGCTGATATGCCATAATGACACGCTCACGCACAAATTTACTGCATGCATTATATCACCACCGTTGTCTTTCGTTGCATGATTATGATTTTTTTTTTTTTCTTCACATTCTTTGCACTTTTCATTCACGTTATGCATAATTGATTACAAAACCTATTCTTTTTTCATTTACCTGGTATCAGCGTTTCAAACCTTCTGTCCCTTCAATTGCGAAATACGATGAATAAATTACGAATAACTTTGAACGAGTTTTACATACTCATCCATATAATCTCTCTTGGTGTTCCAATTCATTTGTTTCTTCAGATCATTCTCGTTTAACTCTCCATATTCTGCAATTCATTTTGCTTCATTTACACTCGGCTACACATTCAAGCTCTCGTTTGGATTTTTCAGGAACGTCTGAACGGTTGTGTGTTGTTGTCTCCTGATTTTATACTTTATTATTTCTTCGTCAGTTTTTGTTGGGAAGAGGCGATAATAAAGCTACGTTGATTAATTGTCAGTGGTTAATTTATCTGTTTTTAAAATTCAGAACTGTTTTTTCATATTTTGACTACAAATATATAATTTTCGGGTGCACTAAAATACTTTTAGACAGCATTCAGAAAGGTTCAAATATCTCTGGGGTTATTCGAGATCGTTAGGTTTGAGAATTCTAAATATTATACGTAGTTAAATATTCATGTAGAATCTTTAAATTTCAGTAAAATAGGAATATCTCTACAGCTTACAATTGAACTAATTCAGTAAAAATATAATTTTTTATAGCGATATGGCTCAAAATCTTGCCAAGTGGTCCTCATCTGAATCGGACAGTGAAGAAAATGAGACTCCTTGCTTTTCTGATGTGGGTTTGGATGAAAGAAAATTGGCAAAGTTAACTGCTGGATTCCACGAATATTGGACCAAAGATGCGTGCCCGAAATCATCATTGGCGAGAGCAGAGTCCCAACCATCAACTTCTGCAAATGCAAACACCAGAAGCGATACTACCCTTGCAAAGTCGGCAAGTGCTTCAGGAAGGGAACCCGATTTCAAGTATCACCCTTTGGCGTTTCAGTCTAATAATGCAGATAAACCTATGCACCCAGGTATTTTCTGACTTGGAAATGTCAGAATGTCCAAAGGCTAGACGACGTCCTTTATGGCAAGCAGTGGGAGAGCAGCCAATGAAAGTAGAAGCGAAAGTGGGCATCCCAAACGAACAGTTCATCCGCCTTCCAAAGACCGCCGCAGATAGGGATCGAGATAATTGGAGCAGTAGTGCATCTGAAACTGAGGAGAATGTTCGTGACGATTCTATGATGTATTGGGGTACTAGAACTTCTTCTCCTGAACCAGAATCCGAGCTACCAATTGCACCGCCACCTCGACCTCGTGGGCTACTACCCTGGGAAATATGGCCAAGAGACGGAAGTACTCCAACATATATGGAAAGCCAGAAAATGCTAGAAAAGGAGAAGCAGGACAAGGCTGCTGCAGAAGCAGCTAAAGCCAAGGATGCAGCAAAGCTGAAGCAGCATGGCGTTGAACGGAATGACACTGATGATGAAGCTGACACTGCTCAAAAAGATGAGCATGAGGGAGATGTGAAGAAAGGGGGTGAGCTTGAGGTCCAGACGAGGAGAAAGACGATGGACAACGACCTTTATAAAAACCCTATTTAATAAACAGGACAATGATTTAATGAACTTACAATGAGTCCTTGTTGAACTTTAATAATAATTACTGATGAACATGTATGGTTAGATAGGTGATGATGTACTAATTGAAAATAATACATAGTTCTTTATAGTTAGTTTAAAACATTATGGTGCTTCTAAATAACATATTTTTACTTTTCGATTATTATAATACATTGATCTAAAACGTTGTAAGTGTGTCGATAGTGTATAGAATAAAAATTGGATTACATGAAAAATACTTACTTAACTTTAACTTCGTCATAAATCATTTCAAACTGTTGCACAAAGGCCCTACTATTCATTCATATTTCTGAAAGTTACTACAAACATCCGGATTTTAAACGCGTCAGTTTTTAGTACAAGGGTGACGTCCCTTTCTTGTTTTCATTCCTCCAAATCCGTTGCACATCTTGCAATGACAGATTTCTCTATCTCTTTCAGTGTTTGATTACTACTCTTGGCCGCAAGCCCACATAAAGTATGATAACCCTCCCATTGGAAACAGCAGTACTTAAGCTTTTTGGAGCCTATGGTAATCGTCGTCAACACCAAATCAGGATGGACCACTTCCCCAGTTTTCTTATTGGGTAATCTAACCTGGTGGGCCGAGCACGGAGAATAAATTTTATCAGTTTATATTATAACTTAACTTTATCTGTTGAGTTGCTTTTCCTGTTATTACTGGAATGTTGCCACAGTCATCTGTCGGCTTATGTGGTGCACGAGTTACACGTTGACACAAGTGTCTCCAGTCGTTTCCACTCAATCCACTCCAGCAGCTACCATTGCCGCTTTGTCGTCGGTAAACTCTTTATGTGTGGACTTAGGAAACGGCCTTCCATCCTCATTACAGTTTTCAACTGTCGAATCGCCTATCTCTTTTTCTGAGACCAGAGAATCAAATGCATACATGTTTTTGTTGGACACATCATCAGTCCAGAGAATCAATGAGTCGGGTTTTTTTTTAGTGCTGTTGTGGATATCTGTACATTCGTACAAAAAGTTCTTAAGGAATTTTTGAAAGTCGTAGCCTTTTTTCGCTGTTATTCCTGTTGTAGGATCATCGGATTGTTCCATTTCTAGTCGTAAATTTCAAATTTGTATAAAAGTTTAGATGATAAAAGTTATTTTTTTAAATTTTGCATATAATAGTCGTACTCTGGTCATGTTTTAAGACAGGTGCCGATTTTGTCTTTTTCACTTCCCAACCTGTAGGTATCACGATATCTTGACCAAAGTTTGGAAGGGCACTGTATATACAACAATTTGGTCAATTATTAAATCGCAAGTCATTTGAATATGATACATTTTGATGTTATCATTCAGTGATATTATTACGGATTGTATGAAGCTTTCCTACAAACCCCACTACTATCGCATGCGACTATCTGCTGGCTTGGGAGTCTCTGACGATAAAACCCATCCAATGACACGGAATACGAAAAGATCAGGGCGATAATCTAAAAAATTAAAAAAGACAAATTCAACATTGTGTATTAGGATGCTCTACTGTATCTGTAGTTAAAACTTAATTTACTCCAAAGATATACGGTCGATTTATTGAGCAAATATAATACTCCTGTTTGGAGTTGAATGCACCTTGCATGCTTAAAATCTAAGCAAGACACACAATATGAATCAATACTTTTACAGCAAATGGCAACGTGAAAGGATTGATAATATTTTTTTACAAATCGTCTTTCCATCGAAGTTTTGCACAAAACTAGGCCTTGTCTTGTAACATACGTCAATGCAACCATTATCTACAAAGCAAAATTAAATTACGATGCGTTTCAGATCCTTTCATATGAATACATTGAGTGAAATAACACTTCAGCGTCCCGTACACATTCCAAGCTATACCAAAACTCAAACAAGAGAACCCCACAATAACGCTTATTATAAACAATGCAGCTTCAAAGATAGAAAGTCCTATTAACAAATAATGTAATTCAGTGTCGAATTAAAGTGCGGCATGTTGTAGTTGAGGTAAAATACTTCCAAACCTTCATAGGAATTAAACTTTTATTGGCCGCTACAGCATGCCTGGAATAATCGCTTGAAACCTCTCCTTCTCTAATCAGCAACAAATAGTAGGCGGAAACGATCATCGCGATTATCTGAATTGATGAGAGATGTAGATAGCAAAACTAACTATATAATACGCAAATAAATATTGAACACGAACATTTTACCTTTGTAGAAATAAATGTTGTTAGCAGAACTGAAAACACAGCTCCTATTTCCCGAGAAAAATTGTGATGAGCAAATGCTCTGCAAAGAGATTCTTTAAAGGCATTCTTCGTCTCAGAACAACTGTTTCCCTTCCTTCACCTCTTTTCCAACTGAAAAATAAACCAGTGTTGATTTGATATTTATCAGTATTTGAATTAGTTTAATAAATCTCCAGGTTAATTCTCCATGCATGAGCAATTTACCTAGACCAAAGGCACAGGATAGTCGTAGATTGTATGACCTTGCCATACTTTCCAAAAGCACGGCTATATACAAAATCACAAGGTTGTCAACAATCTCGAAGCAATCAACGAATAGAGGTGGATGAAAAGCCCAAGCCATCGCAGCCAAACATATTCTTCTCTGAAACGGAATTTCGGAATCCAGTCCCGAACAACGAGTAACGAGATGAACCCAAATGCTCCATTCCAGTCGACAAACATCGTATCTAGAAACATTCCTATGATGAGCAAACCACCGTAGACAGCCAAGAAAATTGCTTCCCTTATGGTTATATACTTTATCTTGAACACTGTATTGTATTGAAGATTTTTGCAGGTTCTATTCCATTTGGAGAAGTAGTGACTGATGGCGATACAACTGTCAAAAATCATGTTCAAGCTGCATATCACTGTGTAGAAAAGGTTGAGCATTGTGAACAATGCAAACTCCTTGTATTTGTCGAATTCGAGGTGTTCAATTTTTCTGAAAATGAAATTTTTCAGCAATTTAAGAACTCAAACCTAAGCTAATTAACTTTAGGAATATAAATGTACCTACACATAAAAATTAGTCGTAGATTGGAACGGGATTCTCACAAAATTGGAAAGCATGATGACCGTCACTAAAGTCATGAAAATTGTGGTAAAGCAAAATACAATGTAGTTCAAACTCTTGCGGTGTACGGTAAATTGGGTTAAGTTCCCTTCCGTTTTCATCACAAATGGCATTCGACCTGTCCACTTCAGGAATGTGAAAAAGAGGCTCATATGCTCCATAATCATTTCACTTCCGCTCATGGCGCTTGTTGCTTGTCTTTCGGCTGGGGGGCTCTTCCCCAGCCTGCAAATCCACTTGACTGAATTTCAATCCATATTGCAAGCGGTTACGATCATGATCACGAGCTTCAGTGTCGGTTTCCGATCCAGTATAACATAACCATTCCATATCACGCTCCGTTTCAGGGGGATCTTCTAGCTGTATGCGTTTCTTTTTCTTTCGAATTTTTTTTGGTAATAGAGGCTCGTCAAAACCCGGGACGAACGGACTAGGATGTTTAAGCAGCTTGGAAGGAGCTGGAGATAAGAGGTAATTGTTGTTGATGTTATTGTTGTTGTGGGACGACTTAGTTACTGTGTGTGTCTCCACAATTTCCTGTACATAGTTTCAAAGAGGTTAGTGATCATCCTCTTTAAAACAATGCGAATTTATCATATATAGTTTGTACCACTTCCACTTCTCGTTCTTGAAAGCTTTGGATCAACGCCTCTCCTAATGCCCTGCTGCTAAATTTTCTACTCAACGGATACAGGTCTGTCAAGTTATGCGTACTAAATAGTGTTCTGGCTAGGCTACTGGGTGTACGTCTGAACAATGATGTTATCGTTGAGGGCGTTGGGACTGTGCGTCGTACGCGGGATCCTGGAGGTCTCGAGGCTTGTATTATTGTGGAATCATTCCTTGTGGCACCACCAGTTACTGTATTCTCATCAAGTAATCCGTCGTTGTTCTGCATGGAGTAATTATAACATCAACGGTTGAGGATAAAAAAATCGTACACTTTGACAAGCATAGTGTTCCAAAACACATTGAGAATCAGAATTACTATAGGTTTGTAAATCTGGTTGTAGGTCTGTTAAGTTTAGGCAGTGCTCATCTGTACGGGATCTTGATCATCCTGCGTCGCAAAGTGTGACACCACCTGACGAATTCAATTAATAATATTAGCT
>LJIJ01006121.1:0-10154 GCA_001718145.1 Orchesella cincta
TGTTGGGAGCTTGGGATTTATTGTCAAGGCTTTTCTACGTGATATTCTCTGCCAAGGTTACAACCTCATCCAGCCCTTGATTCAGATCCTGGATTTTCTCACAGGGTATGTGTATGTTTACTGTGCAAACTAACAAGCTTCTTCAATAATGATGATTGATGATACAGTTTCTGACTTCAGAACTCTTCTATCCTGACAGGGGGGCTGATATACTTCTGTATTCTCGGCCTTATAGCTGGGTTTCGTGCCAACTTTTGCTTCAACTCATTCTCCAAAATTAAGGCAGCTCCCGTATCACGGTTTTCTTCAGAGCAGATATCAAGCTGATATGGTAGTTTTTGTTGTTTCTTCCTGGCATAGCTCTGTTGTAAAGATTCGCTTTCGACGCCTCGTACTCAAAGCTTAATCCCAACACTTTCAGTTGCAAGACCGAAAGAAAAATATAGTTTTGCTAAGGGATAGGGTTATCTTGTAATTTGTTATCTATTTACCAACTACCTGCAATCTTATCTCCAAAATGTTCTTTTTCCCCCCCCTTCAAGATTAGCTGCGGCAAAAGTTTACAATTCAGCTTGTTTGAAGTGCAAGTCGCTCGACGATTTCTCGAGCATGTGCTTCTCTCTCGTAGTCCTTCATCCCCTCCATGGCTGATGGTCCACTTTCAGCCAGATTCTACAAATCTGAAAAAAATTGTAACTTAACCACATACTAATTGTTGAACTTCTTGAACTTAAAAGGCTATGTGCAACTAGTTGGCAACTTGGGGATTTTAATTGTGGTTGTTACCATAAGAAAGTTCTCAACACCAACAACAATCCATTAACCATAACAAGCCAAGCCAGCAACCATTTTCCATTTGTTTATTCGATATATTGGCTGTATTCAACCGCCAATTAATTTTAATAATATTGCAGTTAATTTGACTGATTTGCAATTTAAAAATTAATGGAATGGAACAAAAGCAAACTCCTTGGCAAATCATAATGGGCCATGCTGAACCAAACCATTCGATTCTGCTTGTCCCACTTTCAGACGTTCTCATATTAACTACCACCAAAACTAAGCTTTCAAGTAATGAAGAAACAAGTTCATCCACATGGAATTGGGTATCCTCAGCATCAAATCCCTTGTTACTTGAACTTTTCCTGTTCTGTTGCATAGAGAAATTATATTTCGGTTGCACGCCACATGTCAACACAAATGATAAAATATGAATCTACAAACCTCTTTCTTGAGTTTGAAAATCCGAGCAAAATATGAACGTTTATTGTAGCAGTTATTGTTTTAACATGGCCAAACTGAATCAAAAGAGCAAATAGTGTAACGATGAGCCTAGTCTTCAAAATCTTCAATTCAGTTTTTACAGTCATCCTACGGATTAGTAATTGCAATTGTTGAACTGTGTGACTAATTCATCTCTGCTTCCTTTTTCTGTTATCATTTATCACTTACAATCAGAGTTGTTAAAATTACAGTCTTTGGAGTAAAATTAACAAATTACAAAGGCGGGTTCCAAAACGTGGATTGAAAGTTACAAAATCACTTCTTTATTATCCTTCTTGAAAATTACAAATTGCAAATTAGTTCCCGAACATCGTCCTTGAAAATTGCAATTTTAAATTACACTTTACCATTTCGGCTTCTTAAATTACAATTACATTTCGTGTATCTCGTAATTTTAGTACGTAGTTTTGCTTTCGGTTACAAAAAGAGTCAAAGAAAACTGATCGTTATTTTTATAAACTGATGAATAAATGAGATGAATTGTGCTGAAAATGTAATTTTGTTCTAAATTCTATCCCTAAAAACGGCTTTCAAAATTACAACTACAAATTAATTTTGGAAAACGAGAGAGCTGAAATTACAAGTTACAAAATATGTAATTTGTAATAAAATTACAATCAATCAAATCAATAAAACTCGGGTTATTAACATCTCTGGTACCCAGATGTAACATAAAGCAAATCATGGTTTTACATTGCAAGCAGAGGATGCGACGAAGCTTCCTGATAAGGATGCTTTATCACTTTCATTGCCTTGCTCTTATGTTCCACTCTGCCCAGCATACACCATTACTGACAAAATATTCCAAACATCAATCGCAGAACTGCTTGTATACGAAGCCAACACAGTTCACTATATCAACCAAGGAGCTTCAAGGCATTTCTTTTACGTTTATGTAGGTACGCAGGCTTTTTACAAAGAGTTTTGGGCTGCGGTTTGTTTGCATTTTCAGACAACTCTGTGTAGAGAGAGGGTAGAAGTAAGTCTCGACGATGATGTTGATGATATTATGCTACAAGGATCATCGCATTGATTGTGCATTCGCTAATGAAAAATGTATGCCGCAAAACTCATATATTTTTCATATCCTTTTGCCAACGGCCATACCACGTAGAAACCCAGTTCTCGTCCGATCACTAAGTCTTCAAAGTCGATAAATTTTTTGGAACTAAATTTTAATGCCTACGCATCATGGGTCATGGCGTACTGAAAATTTTTTTGTAGAATTACCTATCGCCTATTTAGTGAAGCACCAAAACGGGCTCATCCACACATGTGAAACAAATGCATTTTTTATCGTGTGCGGCTAGTAAATTGCCGTCGGTTGCTTTATACGCCGTTGGGCATAAAAATGCATGGTGTTTTTCAGCAATTCTTCCGAGTAAAATGGAACCAGTAATTGGATGATTGACGCGCCAGCGAACCTCGCGTGCTGTAATAGTGTTGCTTTTTGCTATTTTATTTGATGAACCATGTTTTGTTTTACATGTAATCTAAATCTTAATGTAACAAATATTAATACAGTTTATTTCTACTGATTTTCAATGTAATTGGTATAAACTTGAAAAATAAATAAGGTTTCATTTTAAATTGTATTAAGAGTGAAAATATAATGTCATTTGCCATCCAGCAGCATGAAATTACAATCATGTGAAATCATTATCTTCAATTTATAGCTCCACAATATGCCCGCGGAATATCATAAAAAATAGCTCACACACAGTTCGATCTTGTTCTTTTATTGGCTAAAAGTGCGAGCTGGTGATATAGATGATTATAAACATACAGTATTCGTTGTTAAACAGCATTATGAAAAATTATAATGATTGATATCATTTTCATTAAGTTAAAAAATTGGGCACTGTGCAATACTTGCTTGCCTTGCTTGCTTGCAAGCAAGCAAGGCCAGTCAGGATGTTGGCAAGCCGCAAAGTGCAGCAAGTTCTGAATTTTTAAACCCCGCAAGCCGCAACGCAAGCAAGCACAACCCAATTTACTGCAAGTACTTGCATAAACTTGCGTTTACTTGCAGGAAATAAAAACAAAACAGGGCATAGTTCAAGGCCGCAGAATGGCCGCATGATGCATTATTTGATACTGAATTTGAAATGAAACGAGTCAATAACAATGGATTTGAGTTAGGAATGTTCGACTGTCGACAGCTCGAATTATTTCTTCAGAATATTTTCAGCACCACATTGCCTACCCACCACACGCATCCGACATATTCCTAAAGTATTTTCATAATGTTCCCAAATCAAAATCCATATTAAATTGAACGTACGGCTATTACATGGCATAATTACTCAGCTAAAGTTTTCGAATTTCTTTCTAATAGGGAATTAAGGTTCCAACTAGTGCTTTCTTTGGTTTGATTTTGAAAAATTGGAGACAGTTACAATAGCCGATAGTGAGGAAAATCAGGAAAAAAAAGTGGTTTGGACTGTTCTTGGTAAAAGCATCAAATTTACAAAGTAATGAAGACGTCACCAGAGCGAATAACTTTTCAAGAAAATTATTTTGTATCAAATGGACAAAATGATAGGTTAGAATAACGTATAACAAATGAAAAGCATTTATTGCCAGCCGCTTGGCAAGTGGCAAGCAAGCGCCAAGTCATAGAATTTTCAGACCTACAAGCAAGTGCAAGCAAGCAAGAATTTTTCTGGGCAAGATGCAAAGTGCAGGCAAGCAAACAGTTTGTCTAACTTCCCACCTCTAATTTCAACTTAAACTATGTAAATTTGAATATTTAACAGTTAAAGAACTAAAAACCATTTCTGACACAGAAAAATTCAGGTTTTGTGTCTAATTTTGCCAATTTTTAACGATTTTAACCACATATTTAACCACATATTTTGCGGATTTTAGGCACATATTAATATACATATTTCGGCCTTCATAACCACATCTTATGGACAGCTTTAGTCATAATGTTAATTCTTCCATATGTCCATATCGTTTGCCAAAATTTCTCAAAACACACATGATTTCTTACCAGAAAATTTCCATAATAGGATATAAGTCGTTAAAGAAAGTTAACCAGGCCACATACCAGATAGTCAAATATTGCACAAGCTGTAACACGGTAATTCCTAGAAGTTTTATAAATCAAAAGGTCGGGTCTATTGGATTTATTTTACACACCTATTATCCTCTAAAAATCTAGTATGGATAATCCTCGTTTTAGTACACATAAAGAATTTCATGAAAAGTTTCCAAATAGTAAGATTTCGAAATCAAAATTCTCCTAACAAGAGGTACAACTGAGGAAATAAAAACTATAACGGAATTATTTATTTATTTTTAAATTTGTGCCAAATAGCGGAGACGCTAGAAGTCTTAAAACTTTAAACGCGTAATTAATGCGGTAGTTACAAAATGGACAATTAGAACTATCAAAAGTTTTTTGTCAAACAACACGCAAAGTTAGTGAGTTTGCTTGTTCTGACTTGCCTTACAAAGCATTGGAAAACTTTGCATGTACTATAATAAATCATGGGCCAGTTTTTAAACTATATCGGCATTAACAATTGCGATTTACAACAAACTAGTTGGAGTAGACGAGTCTGTTTCCGAAGTTTCCAGTCCTGACAAGATATATAAGAGAAAGGCGAAGAGCACAATTTCTGTGTATTTTCGAAAATTAAAAAAGATAACCTTTATGGGGTTCCAATGTAAAAATTTAGTAGCTAACGAAACAAGGTTATCTTCGTTTCTAGTAAGTATATACAATTTCTTTGTCCTGACATTGTGCTTCACCTCAGAGGCAAAAAGAAAAGGGTGGAAAATTGGGCAGGTATAAAGTTAGTGAATGATTTTAAAAAACTAATTTCATCGGAAAAATACTAAAAAAAAACTTATTTATTTTAAAATAAATTTTCTATGTTTCAGCTGCTGAAACAGTCTGAATTTGATTGGAATGTTGGTTTACAACTTCTTCACAATAATAAGTTGTTACCAAACACTAATGTCGTCGAACTTTTAAATTACATGACTAGCCCTATGCCATCCTCAAAAACAAATCTTAATGCTTTGCCATTGGTTTTAAATGAGCTTAAAGAACATAATGCTCCGTTGTCACTGTTTTCAAAGCCTGTCAGACAGCAGATTGTTAATGGTATAGATGATGTCGATTCAGAGGAATGTCCATGGAGTGAAAGTTCTAATTTTTTTAAGCAATAAAGAACAGTTTATTCACTAATCAAATGTTACAAAAACACGTTACAGCATTTATTCTGTGTGCCATAGGTAACCGGCGATTTGCCCTTGAGGAAATTTGCCCTTTACCCACTTTTCCCTTACGGATTTCGCCCTATAACATTTTGCCCTTGCATTAATTTGCCCTTTGATAACATGGCCCTTTTTAATTTTTTAACACTTATGTATATATACCACTATATATTCAGTGACCGACAAGTAGTTGATAATCATAAGGCATTCTTTAACTTAGGTATGGCAAACTTAACATAAGCAATATTTTTAGGATTGCTCACTTGCATGACCATTCTTTTACCTAAGAAATTTCCATAATGTCATTAGTAGGGCTTGGAACTTTATAATATTGCATGCTTTTTGTTTGCAATCTGACAGATATGTCATTCTGCGTGTAACACAATATGCATAAAAATATGCGATTGAGAATAAGCTTTGTCGGTATATTTTATAGCTGGCTTTTTGGGTGTATTTGCATATTTTAGATATAGTTTGCGGTTTTACACATATATCGTATCGAAAATAACCGTTTTCAAGAAAGGTTCGAACTTGTTTTCCCCAATTTTTACAATAAATGGCGCATAATTGGAAAGTTTTCAATATGAGTATTATTCTTATTCTGCTTTTAAATTGCTTTCGTTTGCCTTTTAAGTCCATCTACATGTAATTGAGTGCATGGAGCAGTAGAAATTTGCTTTCAGTTGTCAGTATTGGGGCATTGCATGACGTTATTAGATTGGATGCAAAATTCCGAAGCATACTAACAAGGGAGTTATCTTTGCTACCCGGAGAGTTCAGGCAAGTGAAATAGGTTTCTAGGGTAGTTTTGACAGCGCTGAAAGCACGATGCTGGTATTTAGTTTTTCTGTAAAAACAATTTTGGAATTTTTTTACGAATGATTATTTCGTATTGCAGAATATAATGAGTAGTGAATTTGTCAGATGAAATTTCACTATAACTGTCTGAAACTCGTTTTATACACTAAAGTAAGCAGAAAAATCAAAATCTGACTAAAAGCGTCGAGAAAATTTTACAAAATAAACTTCATTTGCATAAAATATGGAAAACGGCTGTGATTGCTGCTCCCATAAACCTAACATGTAATTCCATTCCAACGTTGAGTTTTACAGAAAAGTAAATATACATCGTATTCAGCGTGTCAAACTACCCTAGAAAAGCACTATTTCACTTGCCTGAACTCTCCGGGCAGCCAAAGGATAACTCCCTGTAAATATACGTCAATAAAGTTGGCACCGGGTTTTTGACTCTTCGGCACCCCGCAGCATACATGGACCGAAGGTCCCAGCAGCCCCATAAACTTTCCACGTATATCAGCAACAATACTATATCTCCAACACAAGCTCAATACCTCATTTAAAGCCAGAAACCATTGAACAATCAAATTAAACCTAAAAACGAATTCTTTTCCATGCAAACAAATATTTGTAACACAACAACAGTTAAGAAGCCCAAAAACATTAAACCAAATATTTACACTTATTAATATTATTCTCCATTATTATTTAATACCAAATATCAGCATCTCTTAACCAAGGTGTTACGCTGATAGGAAGACAAGTTGTTTACAAATTTAGATAAAGAGGTTTACAAATGAACCTCAGTCGAAATAAATGTAATATATGTCATGTTAAAATAATTACAATCATTTATACAGTGAACCTACACAATGAAATCACATCATCCAATACTAGCTTGTCGCCCAAAAGTTGTCATATTTATATTATGTCTGCGCATTAATTTCATTACGAGCGAGCGCGATTTAAATTCAATAAAAGAGTTACTGTTCCTTGTTCGTTCGATAGTTTCACCCTCTGTCAACAGCGACCTGAATTGTGTCAGAGCACCCATTTCTGTACGAACAATTTCACGAGTCGCTAGAACTGGTTTTCAGAAAACTCAAATGCGCATCTTGTTGAGGCAGTTGTTGAGTAATTAGGCCGCCACCTTTTATGTTTTACTTTGTAACCTAAGCACATGAGGTCAACAATCCCCATTTTTTCCTCGTTGGATACAAGCCCACCAAAGCAAGGTTATGGAAGGCATTCGTTTGCAATGGGCGTATCCTAAAACTAAATTAACACAGGCATTAAAAACCCTTTCTGATCGGTTTTAGTGATTTTTTGAAACAATCCCCCCATACTGATATTATTACACGATTGGCCAAAACTAGGGATTCGTCAGGGTTTTAAGATGAGTCGTGCTGAGAGACTTTCTGATGCGACTGATTTGTTCAGGCCTAAACCACAGTTTCGTCGCTTTACTGATATAGCAGTCCAAAGTATAGATTGTCTTATTAGCCCCCAACTTTTGATAACAGTCATAGTCGGTTTGATGTCGTGTGTTTCAATTTTAGTTGTAGATCTGTGATGAGATGTTTGATAGATTTGTTGAGATGTATAATCAGTTCAGTCTTGTTGGGTTTATGGTTAGGTCATTTTCTCTCACGAAGATATAATGCTATCACAGTCGACTTGTAGCTTCCTGGAGGTCATCATGTATGTTTTCCTTGCTGAGTTTCCTTTGAGGTTGGGAGTCATCTGCGTACAGGGTCATTTCAGGCATGTTGTATCACGTTTGGAAGGTCATTTATGTATATGGCGAAAAGGATACCGGAAAGGCACCCTGCCTTGGACAAGTCAACGCTCTGTTCTAATTTCTTCGGAGGTTTTACCCCCACAGGATACAGCCTGCATTGTTTTATTAACCGAATGGATCCTGCCTTCGTGTACGTAAACCTACTCTGAACCGCCCAAGAGCGACACTCAAAAATGGTTTCAATGCCCATGTAGTATCCATGTAATAGTCTTCAAGTACCAAAGAAATTTCAATATACTCTCTGACATGTACGCGACTTTGACTTCAGGTAGAGTATCCCAACTGCCCAAATTTGTTTTTAATTTTTTCGACTGTTAAATAGGCAGGGATTGCCATAAAACAGCTTTCCTTTAAATAATTTTACAAATATTCAACTTAAATATGCAATGGCATATATTTTTATAAAATTCGAAATCTACAACTCAAACTACAGCACGCTAGAACTTTTGATGGAATTTCTAGAGCTTTTCATAAATCTTCCTACAAAATGAACACGTAATTCAAGCATACATAACTAACAGGAATCACAACTCTTCATTCACTTGAAGAGGTTAAGGTTTGGTGAAGAGCGAATGAAGTGCCATACTACTGTTCACCAATTGAATGAAGACGAGTAAAAGGCTAAGGCTTATGAGGATGACACAGAATTCTCGTAAAGTAGTCATTCAATCGCTTTTTACAACTGCAATATAGAATATAAGCCGTTTATCATACATTTTGTATTTCTTCATTTCTTGTTAATCTTCAGTAAGTTTCGTGTTTCTCATTTGATATTTAGTTTTGGGATCATTTTATAATGTTTGGTATGAGACCTATATGTGAATATGGCTTCATAAGTAAAGACGAATGAAGAGCTAGAGTCAAAAAGGCCAAATGAATGAGGATGAATGAAAACGGAGGTCTAGATCTCTGCTACAAAATCTTTAGCAAAACTATAGTAGAGTATACTGTCCCTTGTTAATAGTAATTTATGTAAACGTAGGGAAAGTAAATACTCTCATCGCGAAAACCCCTTTAAATCATTATCATGAATGTTTTTGAGCCATACTGTTTTACTACTCTTGAAATATTTTAAGTTTTTATGACTACATCAATATGATGTAGTTGGGCGTTCGATAAGGTAACTTGGACTACATGACATTCATGTAGTTAGGCGTTCGATAAGGTAACTTGGACTACATGACAGTCATGTAGTTGGGAAATTATTCCAGTTTCTTGGACACATGAACGTACATGTAGTTGGGAATTTCGGCTTAGTTTTGGCACTACATGACGTTCATGGAGTCGGGAAGAAGGTCTTGTTTCTTGGACTACATGACATACATGGAGTCAGGATCCATTCGGTTAAATATCACTGAACCACTAAACCTAACCACAGTTTTCCAAGTATTAATAATGGTTTTACGATGAACATGAATTAAAAATAACTCAAAAACAGAGCAAAATATTTGCTTTTTTTAAGTATTCCTACATAAATAAATTTCCACGCGCGTCACATACAAGTATTATAGCTTGTTAGACTCGCAATGACACGCGCTACAACATACGTTCATGAGTAGAATTACCTTCACCTATAAGTTGGATTTAAAAAATCCACTTTACATTTCTTAAGGAAAAACTACAATTTTCCATTTCGAATCGATTACACGTCAATAAAGTTGGAACCGGTTTTGACTTTTGGCACCCCCGCAGCATACAATGGCTCGAGGGTCCCGCTCAGCACCCCAAACCATTCACCATATCTCGGAAAATAGCATCCCAAATGATGTTCCATAGCCTTAATTGGAACCACAAACATAAGCCAAATAACCTAAAGCTAACCTACGTTTTTCCAAAGTATAATAATGTTTTTCTACGCATGAACATGAATTAAAATAGACTCAAAACCAGAGCAAAATATTTGCTCTTTTAAGTATTGCCTACATCAAATAAAATCTTGCACGCAAGCGTCACAAACAAAGTATTATACGCTTGTTCGACACCAATGACACGCGATCACACGTTCGTGAGTAGGAATTACCTCCTCACTCTATAAAAG
>LJIJ01006122.1:0-10152 GCA_001718145.1 Orchesella cincta
GTGTATGTGTTCAAATATTGAAGTCAAATGGTTAAGAAATATTTATGAGTAACCGCGTATCTAGTATCGAAGTCCGTTATACAAATGTCTTGACTACCCAAACCGTGCACCTGACTATATGACTTACTCAATGTGGTTATTCATTTTATCATAAATATTTTAAGTTCAACTCAATTCTCATGTCAGGACGGTTTCATACAGTAGCTGGTTCTTCTCAACCTGGAGTTTACAACATCAAAATGTACAACCTATACGGCATCAAGTAAATAATTCGTAGCTGGAAAATATTAATTTTTCTCAGGTCCATTATTGATTATATTGATATTGTGTAATTGAAAAAAATGAACGGAAGACTCATACACGATGAACGTAAATAAGGTAAAGATAAAACATTCTTATATATATATAGAATACAAGTTTAGAACGATACTGAAAATAAGTGATTGGATGTTAGTTCTGATCGTTTTTATATATTACGCAAGCTTTTAGCAATTCTGACACTATTCAATAAATTCACTATTTTTTAACCTAATCATTGTTTGAACAATTGTCATAGATCCGAAACGAATTCATCCTACCATCATGCAATTGTTACCTGCTGAAAAATAAGTTTAATTTTAGTGCTAATTTCGTTTTAGTGTAAGGTTTAGTGTAATAAACGAATATGTGATAAGTTGACAGATGGACAAAGCATGATCTCATTTACGAAATGTTAAAGCTCTAAAAACTGTGTTCCTTTGTCTCGTTGGAGTTTCGTGCAAAATAGTATCTTCGACGAATTTGTTTTGATTTGTTACGTCTAAGTACATAATGATAATAAACGCTAGACCACCCCCAGGTTTATGGAGGTATAAGTTTATTGCAGATTGCTGGATATCAATATTGAATGACAACTAAATACTTGTCCAGTTTACCTGAAGTGTCATTCCTCATGGGGTACAGATTTCGGACAAATAATTAACCTATGGCTCTATCTTGTCTATAAGCTCTTTTATGCGCTACATTTTGTGTTTGCGCTAAGTGTTGGGATGGACAGTGAATTCGGATTAATTTGCTAAAATAGAAAATAAGTTAATTATGTCGAACCTTATGTAACCCCAGATTATTTAAGATAAATCATGAAACATGACATGAAAGTCAAAATTTTGATGCAATTTCAACAGTGAAATGCTGTTGGTTTTATGTTGTATGCCAATTTCAGTATTTAATTATGAAATTTTCGGAAATTGCATTCTAGATTGGTTGACTTTGTTCCAGTATTTTATTAAGAGCCGATGTTTGCGTTCAAAACTAAACGGTGAATAATATTCACGCCGCCTACTTTGAGTGATATCCACCGCGAGTCCATCAGGTGGGAAACATCAGGGAAAAAGTCCATTTGATTTGCATGGTGAATTTGATGCAATTAGTGCTTTGTTAAAATCGTGACAGTTTAAATTTTACGTCAATAATCGAAGAAAACAAGGCATACAGCCCTGGACAATCGGTGGTTGAATATGTAGGAACAAGAATTTAGCACTAAAAAATTGTCAATTTTAAAGTTTAATTCGTCAAAGAAGGGCGAATTTTGATCATGTTGACGAATTAAATTGACAAAAGCTTTTGCTTTCCATAAATTGATGAACTTCTAATTAATTGCAATTGCAAAAGGTAATATAACAATGGACTGTCGGTAACTAAAAATGTGACATAAATAAAACCCCTGTCGTCTTCGCCCTTGTTTATAGGCATAGATAAAGTTAAACCCTTAGAATTTGATATCAAAATGTGAGAAATTTTATGCTAAATCTTTCTGGCATCAAAACATCTATTCGTCAAAAATGGACATAAAGCCGTTTCAAATCACTACTTTTGAGAGATAAAGCCCGTTTCTAATCACTGCTTTCGAGAGATAAATATGTAAATTTTATTTACTTGAAAATTTTAAATTGCAAACAGTACTAAAAGGTAAAATAATACAAATGAAAATCTCTTAAAATTCTCAATCACGTTTCTTGGCAGTCAGTCAACAAGTCCACACATGACTGACATAACAATTTTTTAGATGTCATTTAACCTAATTTACAGGAAACGTTGGGGAACAAGTACCTAGTTTGGATTATAATAGATTTTATACATTGACGAATTATTATTGACGCATATGTGAACCATATGTCGCGAAATACGCAATCTACCTTACCAATGAATTGTCAATAGACTTAAAATATTCGAATTCAATTTGGTTAGAATTAACTAAACGAGTTGCATATCCGGGACCAGCACATTTATATTCCTAATCTTTTAGCTTTTCATTAACTAAACGATATAGCCCGTTACGGAATTCCGAAACTTATTAGGAATTTGTTCATGCCATTTCTCTGAAATCCCTCACAAGATTTAAGTTCCAATCTCAACCAAAAGTAAACCTCCAACCGATTCAACGAGAAACCAATTGATTTTTCTTTTGGTTTTATCTACTGTTCTTTGATACACATGTATATATGCATCCGTTTTCAATGCTTTGGATGCATTATAGATTAAGCGATCTCTTAGTTGGTTCCTTTCTCCATGGGCTCATTCATAATATTTCGTAGTAGGTAACAAACTCTCCTCAATAACATAAATTTAGTTACAAAAACGAAAACAGTTCGTATCTCTTTGGACGCAAAACTCATCGATTCTACAATGGTTTTGAGTTATACATGCATACAAAATTGTATTCCATAATATTTATTTGTTTCAATTAATGTTAGACTGACAAAACATTAGTAGCAAAACGTTTTGTAAATTGTTTCAATCGGGGTTTCCCCCAAAACAATCTGCATAACTTACGAAAACATGCAAGGCATTAAATAAATAATTCTTTGTTTTAAAATGAAGGATGTTGGAAGGTCTACAATCTACGATTTGTACTTTATTGAAAGTAAACTAATTTTCAAGAAGTGCCCTTAAACCATACACGATGAACGTCAGTAGTGTAAAAATAAAAATTCTTACACATATGAAATTCAAGTTTAGAGCGTTAATAGAATTAATTGATTGGATGTTTTTTCTGATACTTTTTATATAATAAGCAAGCTTATGCATGTTTCCTAATCTAAAAATGGTGTTTATTGCAGAAAAGACATCTGTCTTCATTTTAAAGAGCAAATGGACGCGTTCACTTACAGCGAAAATATAAGTCAATATAATAATTAATAAAATAGACAAACTGGATAGAAGGAACACGAATATTTTATCCACAAAAATCTGTTCCTTCGCAGACTCCAATCTTCAGGTAAATTTATATCCTGGACGACTAACTAGATGATTTTGCAATGAAAATTTTGTCCGTGATCTGGATTTTCAGAATTGATACGGTTCTGTCTCTGTTAGGTCTTTTGGAAGTTCCTTGAAAATAATGCTTCTGATGTAGTCGAGGATACAAATTTACCTGAAGTTGCAGGGAAGCAAAGGAACAGCAAAAAATCGTACTTTAACATTTACGTAAATGGAGCATGGTGGATCTATTAGTTTAGAATACTTTTATCAGTAAAGCACTCAGCGCCCGTGCGTTAATGAATTCAGCGTTTTGTTATGCCCATGAATTCCCAGAAACTAATATATCTACTGTGTTTAATATTAAGAAAGAAGCGCACTTCCTCGCGTATATATTTTTTTTGTTTATTCTGTAAGCACTGTTATACACTTGAACGTGGCAATATTTATATTACGTATCATTAATATCACTGATTTATTTAACGGTTCTTGTAAAAGTAGCCATCTGGGTGAGAGAATAAATTTTTTTTGTATTTAAAATGTTTTTAAAAGACCTTATTCTTCTTCCGTTTCCGTTTACGAGTCTATTGTGCACATATTGCTGTACTTCCATCATAACTGGTTACAAGTTGTTTGACATACTTATGTATGTATTTCCAACAATTTTAATTTGTTTTCTTCACATGAATTTGAACCTTGCACTTAACCTTCTAGCATTGTCAGTGCTACATTAGTTCTTTAAAGCGATACCCTTCTGCCTGCCAAAAGTCATAAGTCACGCCAGAACTGTATCATTATCATAATGTATATCGTATCCTTCTAAGGAAGCTAATATCACAATCAGAACAATAAGCCATGTCGGTGAATTATGAGATTTATCTCCAACTTTCTTCCATTAAATTCGTTATTTTTCTCCAATATATAGGCACAAATGGTGAGATACGACCAAGAAAAAATAGTTAATGAGGGGAAACTACATTTAGTACAGCTACAAGCTAAAAAGAGGTAAAACCAACTTATCATTTTTGTATCAACATTTTTTAGCTTTATGTCTGCTCTTATGTCTGCATACATTACTCCTTTCCTTTGTAACTCATCTTATTCTTTGTTTTACTGTAGTTTAATCTAGGCCTTGGTATCAGCAAAAACTATCATCATATCATATGCTGTAAGCTACTTACCATAAACTAACATGATTCTTACACTTTTAACAAAATCCATATCCTCCACTAATTCCTTTCTCAGAGGAGTTTTTTAACCCAAAAAAGGAAGAAAAAATATACTTCTTGACCACTGTAATAAAGTTGGATGGACGGATGGATCAAGTTCTTGATTTGAATTAGATTCTGGTGTACATCACAAATTAAGTTCGAGCTTTCCGTATGGTTTGGCTTGTACTCTTCTTGTTTGATGATGATAATCATAGTGAAGGAGCCGAAGGCCATGATGATGGCATGCATACGAACAAGAATATTCACATCCGCTCACATGCAACTGCAATTGATGTAATGTAAAAAAATGTAATCCTCCACTCAAATTGCATGAAAGCTCAAATTAATTGCAACATCTTTTTGGGCATGAACTTAATGAAAAGTTTGAGTCCAAATGAAGTAATACTGATATCATAGCTTCAAGAATAGGAACAAGGACCCCTGAGGGAATTGAAAAACTCGAGAAAGGGCCCTGCTGCCACACCATTTCAATTCATTTGAAATTCATTACCTTCAGCTGCGACTAAAGTTATGGCAAGATTTAGCATCTTGAAGTTCTATTTTCACACTTTTATTAGCATCCCCTGTCAATCCAAAGCTCTTGGTTTGGAAAAATACATAAAAGAAATGCATACAAATTATGCTAAGTAAGTAAGCGAGAAACTAATGTCAGAACAAGTGCAATCCTCCATCTCTATCCCTCCCTACTGCTGATTACGATCACCACCACCAACCACACTCTTCGATGATAGGAATGAAGGTCTAATGTCAAGTCGGACTAATTTTAATTTATAGCTCCACGTGCAATTTATTATCTTCCCATTTCCCTTCATTCACTTGATCCCTATTTATCTCAATGTTTGTAATGCATAACAGAGTAGATTGAAGATAGTGAACAGAGCCAGAGAGAGAGCTTGTGTCTGTAATATTCTGAGAAGACGAAGTAGACGAAAAAAGTTGATCTATAACACAAAAATATGGTTTTGAGCTACTTAAGTATTAGCGACTCTAATAACATAACATGATGAACCGTATCATCATCAGCGGGAGCAAATGTTTGCTTAGCAAGTGAGCGAGAGAGACAGAGCCATGCATCATTTTGTTCGTTCACCCCTTGTACATATATTCCGGCTTCTTTTTAAGTACACACATGGACAAGTGGAGTTTGCTCCTTTCAAGATAAATTGTGATGCATTGCATGAGCTCATCTGCATGCGATGCCATGATGATGTCAGCATTTGAGTCGATAATTCTCGAGAAACAAAAGCCAAAAACAAATGCAGATGGATGGATGAATGCATGCGAGAGCATGCACATTTTGCTTTTACCATCTGCATGCACATGTTGATGTGAAATGATGAGTGAAGCTCCATGCTCATATATAAGCCTTCAGGAAAATGATGATGATGATGAGGAGCACACGCATAAACAGAAACGCACTTTTTCATTGATTATATTATGCATATTTTACACTACACGCTGATTTCTGCTGTGTCATGCAAGTTTACATGTTGTTAATTTTTTAGTGGTCTGGTCTGATGTGGAATAAGCCGACGTAGGCAAATTCATGTTGAAATATTGGTGCTGCGTGTGCATAAAACTTATGAATGTGAGATTACGACTGCTTTTTATGTATGCATGGTTGTACTCATCGGATAAAATTACGCTTTGATTCGAGTTTCAATTTTAGGAATGCAAAAACGACACGACAGGTGAAATTGGTTTGATTAATACGCAAATGAAACAGGATGTAGTTGTTAATATGGCATAATATAATCAATGATAAATGTGCGTTTTGTTTATGCGTGTGCTCCTCATCATCATCATCATTTTCCTGAAGGCTTATATATGAGCATGGAGCTCACTCATCATTTCACATCAACATGTGCATGCAGATGGTAAAAGCAAAATGTGCATGCTCTCGCATGCATGCATTCATCCATCCATCTGCATTTGTTTTTGGCTTTTGTTTTCTCGAGAATTATCGACTCAAATGCTGACATCATCATGGCATCGCATGCAGATGAGCTCATGCAATGCATCACAATTTATCTTGAAAGGAGCAAACTCCACTTGTCCATGTGTGTACTTAAAAAGAAGCCGGAATATATGTACAAGGGGGTGAACGAACAAAATGATGCATGCTCTGTCTCTCTCGCTCACTTGCTAAGCAAACATTTGCTCCCGCTGATGATGATACGGTTCATCATGTTTGTTATTAGAGTCGCTAATACTTAAGTAGCTCAAAACCATATTTTTGTGTTATAGATCAACTTTTTTCGTCTACTTCGTCTTCTCAGAATATTACAGACACAAGCTCTCTCTCTGGCTCGTTCACTATCTTCAATCTACTCTGTTATGCATTACAAACATTGAGATAAATAGGATCAAGTGAATGAAGGGAAATGGGAAGATAATAAATTGCACGTGGAGCTATAAATTAAAATTAGTCGACTTGACATTAGACCTTCATTCCTATCATCGAAAGAGTGTGGTTGGTGTGGTGATCGTAATCAGCCAGTAGGGAGAGGATAGAGATGGAGGATTGCACTTGTTCTGACATTAGTTTCTCGCTTGCTTACTTAGCATAATTTGTATGCATTTCTTTTATGTATTTTCCAAACCAAGAGCTTTGGATTGACAGGGATGTAAAAAAGTGTTGAAAATAGAACTTCAAGATGCTAAATCTTGCCATAACTTTAGTCGCACCTGAAGGTAATGAATTTCAAATGAATTGAAATGGTGTGGCAGCAGGGCCCTTTCTCGAGTTTTTCAATTCCCTCAGGGGTCCTTGTTCCTATTCTTGAAGCTATGATATCAGTATTACTTCATTTGGACTCAAACTTTTCATTAAGTTCATGCCCAAAAAGATGTTGCAATTAATTTGAGCTTTCATGCAATTTGAGTGGAGGATTACATTTTTTTACATTACATCAATTGCAGTTGCATGTGAGCGGATGTGAATATTCTTGTTCGTATGCATGCCATCATCATGGCCTTCGGCTCCTTCACTATGATTATCATCATCAAACAAGAAAGAGTACAAGTAAACCATACGGAAAGCTCGAACTTAATTTGTGATGTACACCAGAATCTAATTCAAATCAAGAACTTGATCCATCCGTCCATCCAACTTTATTACAGTGGTCAAGAACTATATTTTTTTCTTCCTTTTTTGGTTAAAAAACTCCTCGAGAAAGGGATTAGTGGAGGATATGGATTTTTTAAAAATGTAAGAATCATTTTAGTTTATGGTAAGTAGCTTACAGCATATGATATGATGATAGTTTTTGCTGATACCAAGGCCTAGATTAAACTACAGTAAAACAAAGATAAGATGAGTTATAAAGGAAAGGAGTAATGTATGCAGACATAAGAGCAGACATAAAGCTAAAAAATGTTGATACAAAAATGATAAGTTGGTTTTACCTCTTTTTAGTTGTAGCTGTACTAAATGTAGTTTCCCCTCATTACTATTTTTTCTTGGTCGTATCTCACCATTTGTGCCTATATATTGGAGAAAAATAACGAATTTAAGGGAAGAAAGTTGGAGATAAATCTCATAATTCACCACATGGCTTATTGTTCTGATTGTGATATTAGCTTCCTTAGAAGGATACGATATACATTATGATAATGATACAGCTTCTGGCGTGATTATGACTTTTGGCAGGCAGAAGGTATCGCTTTAAAGAACTAATGTAGCACTGACAATGCTAGAAGGTTTAAGTGCAAGGTTCAAATTCATGTGAAGAGAACAATATTAAAATTGTTGGAATACATTCATAAGTATGTCAAACAACTTGTAACCAGTTATGATGGAAGTACAGCAATATGTGCACAGTAGACTCATAAACGAAATGCGGAAGAGAATAAGGTCTTCAAAAAAAATTTTAAATACAAAAAAATTTATTCTTCCCCAGATGGCTACTTTTACAAGAACGTTAAATAAAATCAGTGATATATAATGATACGTAATATAAATATTGCCACGTTCTACAGTGTATACAAATGTCTTACAGAATAAACAAAAAAAAATATACGAGGAAGTGCGCTCTTTCTTATAATTAAACACAGTAGTAGTTATAGTTTTCTGTGGAAAATTCATGGGCAATTCTAATTCATTAACGACGGCGACTGATGCTTTTAAATAAAGATTATTCTAACTAATAGATACAACTTCATTTCGTTAAAGTACGATTTTTGCTGTTCCTTTGCTTCCTGCAACTTCAGGTAAATTTGTATCCTCGATTACATCAGAAGCATTATTTTCAAAGAATTTCCAAAAGACCTAACAGAGACAGAACCGTATCAATTCTGAAAATCAGATCACGGACAAAATTTCATTGCAAAATCATCTAGTTAGTCGTCAGATATAAATTTACCTGAGATGGACTGCGAAGGAACAGATGGTAATATTCGTTTTTCTTCTATCAGTTTTGTCTATTTCTATTTTTTAAATCATAAACTTCGTATCTATTCATGGATAGCCTTTTTCATGGACCACAGTGCGAGATAACGGTTGACGGTGCATAAATTTTTGGGCTCTAAAAAAGTATGCTCACTCAAGCATCCTCCCTTTACAGAAGCCTGACACAGAAAATGAAGAAACAATACAGGGAAGAAATGTAGTCACTACTGTTGTCTGGCTTTTTTTTACTGTGACCGTAAATAATAATTCACCTGTTTAATAATAAATGAAAACGACAGGGAGGAGGTGGGTTGAAATCTGATCTCTGGTTTCAAACCCACTCCTGCTACTCTTGCTTTTGTTTTTCATACCAGAGGCGTCTGGTAAAGTAATGAGACTAGCAGGTGGGTCCTCGCATCATTTTAAGGAACCATTTTTTAAAAAATTTATGAAAAACAAACGAGCAAGTTTATATGATGCTGGTAAATTTAAAAAATATGACTCAAATACCATGCGCATTTAAGAATTCATGACGGAGTAGAAAAAATGAAGTGAGCTGAATGGTATTCTTATGAAAACAACTTTATTTTGTATGATTCATTTTTGGTTGTTTTCCAAGAAAGAAATGTATTCCAGAAAATTGCAATGCATTGCACATACAGAACCCGCTTGGAAGGAGGCACAACCGAAAAGTTTATCATTTGAGCAGCTGGCCAGAGAAAGTAGTTGGTTTTTAACACGTCCGGATAGCTCTTCTTAACATCCTTCTGTACTTCGTCGAAATTATTCCCTTTGCTAAAACTGATGAGTCCAAGCAAGAACACGAACAAAATGGTGTAAAGATGAATTGGTCAGGGGCCACCTTTGCTGCTGCAGCTAGCAATTTTGGGGATTTGATCTTGACGTTCCGTTCCAAAAAACCGTACCATGTGGATAAGACTGGGCCACAGAAGGCCAACCCGATGAATCCAAATTTTGCCATTCGCATAGATCAACTTCTGTTGGCTTTGTCTTTTCGACGACCGTTTGACTAATGAAGTCTCCCACTCCCATTAGAACCCCGGTTTGAACTGAGGGTACGAGCATGGGTGACGCTTTATGCTGCGATTAACTTGGTAAAACCTGACATGTTCGAGCTATTACACAATTGAACAAAAGTCTGTGTGAATTTTGAGGTGAACAATACTCCTGAAGGGTTGGAATCGCAGATGTACTTTCTAGCAAGAAGTTATGTATCGTTTCGTGGAATTTTGATATTTCTAAAATCATCAATATGTCTGCTGTTGCATGGTT
>LJIJ01006123.1:0-10152 GCA_001718145.1 Orchesella cincta
AACAATTTGTAAATATTATTTGCGAATAGTCTCGCATTGTATGATAGTTATTTAGTAATTGTCAACGTACATTCTATAAAAACTGTAAATAAACATTAAGGAATCAGCAAGTTCAACCTCCGCAACACTACTTATTTTTCTTTTTAAAACTGTATTTATCTACATATGAAATTCCCAAATCAAAATTTTGTCGCCGACCAATTTCGTTGAGTTCATAAGATCAGCATTTGACTTTCATTCTCGTATGTAAATATGCTTGATTTCTGTTTTCATTGTCGGTTCTTAATAACGTCTCTTGATGAGGCTTTTAGCTCGATAACGATGCTGAAATGGATATCTAAAAAAATAAAACGTTAAATCTGACAAACCCGAAAATTCATTTTACTCAAATGTATTAATTATTATTCATCTTTACAATATTTGTAAATCACTACACATGGTTCAGTGATTGCACAAAGAAATTCGGCACTACTAACTGAATTTGTTAGATCAATTACTGTTTTCTCCCATCAATTATAATCTGAGTTTCGTTTCAACCACTAATTTTCTAAATAATTGGCTCGAGCCACATTCAAATGTATTAACTAATATTAATAACATCTTTGTGAACTAACAATTAACTAATTACCCAACTAATTCACCAATTCCGTAACTATTTTTTCAGTGACCTTCATCTTCATTGTAACAGAAGTAGGTCTGCAATTCTCCGCGTATTAAAATCTTGTAGATTTAAACCTTATTTCCTCAATAAAATTCATGCTCCCAATACATATTCTAAGAAGTGAGAGTGATTTGAAACATCGTCGAAAATACTTATCTCTCATGACACCTTCACGCCTTTTCATCAATACACAAGCTTTCTCTGACAAGACAAATGGCTCAGATCCCACACCAAATATAATCAACATGCCCCACAACGTATCCAAAGCAAAAATAATGCACACCACTTGCAACACCATTGGAATAGCTGATGTCGATGTTACGCAGCGTATTGAAACATAAGTAATAAGTATTTGACAGCAGCAACAGTCACATGAGCAACAAGTTTATGTGTCCATGTAAATAGTTGTAGACCCCTGTGAGCAATTGCAATTCTCTGTAAAACTTTAGTATCTTTGTTACCTTAACATTTTTCCTAAGAATCCGCAATAGCACAATGAGATTTCCACGGAGACACAGCGTACCTAATAAAATCTAGATGGGTTGCAATGCACAACTAACAATTAGAATGTAGGACGTAATAAAATTTGCAATTCCAAGAAAGATCTTGCATCCAAAACTTAACAAGATATTCCAAATGTTCTCATTCCTCCAGCCACCAACGCTGCAAACTGATTCTGGTGTCAGAAATGAGTAAAAGTTTACAGGCTCACATGGCATGAGCGTGCTGCCGATTCCCCACAACACGGACAGGATTGGTAATGGTGTCGTTATACAACCACATCCAAACAGGGCAATCCGAAGTTTGCGGTCTTGTTCATAGACAATAGCATCTATAAAAATGTAATGGAACAAGAAATCTATTTATTTGTGACAACGTAACAACGATTTTGTTGTATTTTTAAAATATTTACCTTTCTTTTTGTTAGTTTCAATTGACAGGCAGTTGTTGAAGAAGCCAACAATGAGTTTGAAGTTGCGTTTAGTTTGAAAGTTCAATAGAACAAAATAAAACATTAGTATGCACCAGACCACTTGCAGACATTTAATGGTCATATCTTCTCTTGATTTTATAAAAAGAAGATTGAGTAAAATTGCAAGTCCCAAAGCACCGAAGTATATAGACGCGTATGTTAGCGAGAAATTATTTTCTTTTGCTTCTAGCTGTCTCGGTTTAGCATTGAATGATATTGGAAATCCGGGAAAATACGAAGCCAATTGGATTGCATTTTTGTAGGATTCTATAATTTTTTGAGAAATCATAATGGCTACCTTGTTGATTTTAAAACAAAGTTTTGTAAAAATTATTTAAGTTGTGTGGGTATCTCGTCCTATGACTGACGTCTTCCGTAGTTTGTGCTGCGAATATGTTAATGCTTTTGACAAATTTTAATGGCGATAGTTTAGTCAGATAATGGATAGATTTGGGTTGATGGCAATAAAACCAATTATTATAATTGTTAAACTCATTAAATTTCCTTTCAAACTGTTTTTTTTCGTATCCAAAAACAAGTATGTTTTCGGGTTTATGTTTATGTAGCTGTCAGGTGGCCAAGAAATGTTTAAGATCAGAAATTGATAAAAGAGAACGGAGTTTGTTGTATTATCAATCGGCACATACATAGTTGATCACTGAAAAAGACATTTTGTCCACTCGTTTTAGACAAATGTCTTTAGGAGATCTCACTTTTGGGAACACGATATCCACTAATTAAATTAAATTCTCTCCTAAACATAAAAATACTTCAATTAATTTAATCCACGGACATCAATTTCCCAAAACGTGACACGTTTTCCTAAAGCTGAATTTATCTAAAAAAACCATAGTTTTTTTTGGTTAACTTCAAAACTAGACTAACTAGACTAAACTAGTAGAATTGTGTGGAGAATAAGTGTGCAAAAATTTCAGCCAAATCCGTTAAGAAACCTCCGAGTAAATATCGTCCCTTTACTAACACCCTATAACATCCAATTGCGCCAGTTGCTTATCAGGATGATTTCAGATAGCTGCTGGAATTATCATTACTATGCATACCTACAACTCATAAAAAGAACTGCCAACTCTTAAATGTGATGATTACCAAGTATTCAATTGAGAACAATATTCATTATAGATGCTAATCTGGTATTTTCCCAAGAGAGTATCACACAGATTTAGGAAGTTACATGCCGTTTTGTATAAGAGACGTATTTACAAAAATAAGCGTGAGTGTCATTTAATCAACGGACGACAACTTACTGAAAAGTGGCACGATTTCCTAAAGTTGAAGTCACCTAGAAAGGGTTTTTGGGTGATTAAATAAATACATGCTTTTTGAATTCAACCAATAATTATAATATGATTTGGAATACACGTGGAAGCGTTTAAACCTTAGTCGTTTTCTTGTGACTAAATTTTTAATTTGACTCGATTAAATGTTTTCAAACAAAGTAATTCTTTATTTATTCGTTAAATCGTCGGATTCGTAATTTTTGAAAATGCTTTGACAGAAGAACTGTTTGTTTAATTAAAAGCCTGCAATTAGTTTTTGACTTCGATGTAGATACGAAAGACAGGGCGGCTTTCAATTCGTGTATGTGTATTCATCAAAATGTAAGTTTGTAGATTTTGGAGTATTGTGATTTGTAAAAAGTAGGAATTAATATAATTTTGTATTGTTTACTTTTTTCTGCGGACGTTTTCAGAAGTCAGCCGAAAACTATTACTAAAAATCTTAAATTTGGGCAGTAATACTTAAACCGAAAAATCTTAACTTATAAAACCGTCAGAAACTAACTACACACGTATAAATTGGACCTCTATGAGACCAAAAATAACCACTGCTCGTCAGTGACGAGCAATGTATAACAAAACTTAGTCGCGGAATTGAACGCGTTGCGGGGCATAATATAAACTTGAACTAATATATATACTGCAAAATATTGGGTTTCAACGGTTATTTTGTCTTTATACACATTGTCGAATGTTAACTCAGGTAGGCTTAAATAGAAGCAACTATGTGAATCTTTAGGATTAGGCTTTCAGCAACTGTTTCTAATCCAAAATTTTGTGAATAATTCGATGCAGAAATCAGAAAAGCTGAGCAATGTTGATATTTTCAGGTAGATGAAGGTTAAGGTGCAAACACCTTTTGGGGTGTTTTTTTAAAAAAATGCTCGGTTTGCCCTCCTACGAATTTTGTCTAGATTATGTGTTCAAATTTTCAGGTCAATTGTAACTCCGAGAAATCCGCCTCCTTTCATGGGAAGACACCGTGTTCACATTGCCCCTATTACAAATGTCTCAGCTTACCCCCGACTGACAACCATAACTTTTATGGATAACTTGACGAGCTCTATAATACTAGCGTTTATGTAGACTGAAGGAAAATTATGGTGTCGGAGCACTTTCAATACTTTCATACAGATCATGGAGCTCCTCTGTAATTTCTTTGGAATAATAAATTCAAATTTAAAGCACTTTGTTATGTTTTAGAAATGGTATTCATCATTACTTTGTTAAATTGTGGATATTGTAGAGGAAATAAACTAATTTCAAACTTAAAAACAAATTTTTGAGTCACAAGTGAACCATTGAATCAGAGTACCCTATTCGACTTTCTAGATTGAGTTAAGAGTTATTTCCAGAGTGAATCTTTTGTTGATTGTAATGCAATGGAACGGGTCTATTCATAACACATTCGTACAATGAGTTCGAAAACGCATTCTCTTTTAGAATGTAAATTAAGATTGAAATGTATGTATTACATTCAGCATAATAAGTTTCTTGAAATGATATCTAGGAAGTATCTCCAAATTGCAATAGGTGGTAAACTATTTATAAGGAATTAAGTTGTCGCCAAGTTATACATGAAAGCATGAGAACATGAATGAAACATGTTTTTGTTTCATATACGACAGGCAAGAAGCAACTCAACGTAATCTGAGACCATAATCCATAGCGAAGGGTAGCACACCATTGTTAAATTTTGTCCAACACCACAAAGCGTCCGTTCACGTGCATTGTGAGTAAATCACACACACAATAGGGTAATGCAAGCTCCTGACAAAGTCCACAAGCAGCAACCCATAGATATGTGACACTTTGTGCCTTGGAAATGGGATCATAATATACACAGCTGTACACATAAAAGATGGGCTACGGGAAGACTTGATGAAGTGTAGAAAATGGTTTTGATGGCTGTGTCAGTTACTAACAAAAACTTCTCTTCAACAACACAGAGCATTCTCAAAATATATGGGGGAAATGGTATATGGATGTTGTGCATATGACCCAAGGAAAGAATATTGTACATTATGTACCGGCTTTGAAGTTACCTTCACTGCTTTGTATTACATGGTATTGTTTTGGCTTGCCCATCTCATACATGTAAGTCACCAATGTAAACAAACGATCTTTCTCATCTGTTCCCGTTTATTTTTAAAAAGTAAATACACATTGAATAATAAAAATGAGTTTCCAAAACAAGCCCAATTTTATTAAGTCCACGAATCAAATCACGAATATAAGTTCGAACCAATTTTCCAGTGCAACTAGTGCTTCCACTTCACAAAATGGGATATCCAAAGTTGCAAGGCATAGAAAAAATTTAAAATGTGCCATTTGTTCCAAACAAATTAATAGTCATCAAAGTATGGGCTTAAGACATGAAAGAGGCCACACAAATGGAAGAGCCTCAAAAATTTTGAACGCTTTGTGGAAAGACTTTTCAAGTGTCAAAGTTCCTTTCGCGACCGGGCACAATTTGTCGAAGCACTCCAACGAAAATGCAAACCTCTCAAAATCCTTCTCATGTCTTCACTGCCCTGCGTCATTTGTCACGCTCAAGGCAACATGATTCGGCACACGCAGACTATGACACGAGAAATCACGAGAAAGATCCGCGATGAGGAGAAAGCTGTGAGATTTGTCACAAGACTCTATCGATATTCTACATGTCTGCTCACATGAAATGGCACGCAAATATAATGCCATACTCTTGCATTATGTGTGACAAACATTTTACACCAAAGGCAACCTTCATCACATATCAGAGAAAAGCATCTCATGGAGCGGCCGTATTCCTGTCAAAAATGTCCGGCCACGTTCCCTCTGAGATTCAGGATGACTGACCACTTCCTGCGGGTTCACAAACCGGAGGAATGGTACACTAAAGAATGTGTCATTTGCAACAAAATGCTTCAAAGCAACTCTGCGTTGAACCTGCACATGGCATCTCACACGGGAGAAAAACATTACAAGTGTTCCACCTGTGGAAAAAGGTTAGGCGCACTGAAAAAACACAACGAGGGAGTTCACGGGGGAGGAACCAAGGGATGAACAAGAAGCAAGAAACAAGCCAAAAGTTTTTGTATCATGTGTGATAAAGGGTTTTCAGGAAATGGAGGACTCAATATGCACATGTTTGTCCACACCAGAGAAAGGCCCTTCTGGTGTGAGCAGTGCCCTTCATCATATTGTAAAAAATATAATTGAAAATGCATATCCAAAAACTCATGCAAAATAATTGAAAGTCCGTTGAAGAACAGTGGGGAAATTTTCTTCTAAAAATGGATTTGTGTTCAGTTTGATTCAATTGTGTTTTTCATTCAATAAAACAGCAGTTTATAGAATTGGAATCAAATAAGCTCAGAAAATATGATAAACAGATACTTAATTTTATTACTCTTTCAGTGTTGTTTAATTCTTACTAGAAATTTGAAAAATGTTATTCGTCATTATCATTACCTCATTGATTTGTGTGAAATAAAATACTTATAAATTCCAACAATTAAAAGAAATTCATTCATTACATCAGCACTAAATTAACACCAAACCATCTGAACCCATCTGAAATGCGGTTTTTAGCTCCCATTCCCTCACACAGTCAAAACCTGAAACAAAACAAAAGTTTGCAGCTAACTCGAGTTAATTTAATTTCTTAATTACGGTAGTTTAATTGAAGATCACAATGAGTTTTGTAACTGAGGAGTGCTTTGTCCAGTTAAAGAGACTAAAACCTAGTGAGCTCCCCATCATCATCATCATCATCAGAGTGATGCCATGAAGAATCGAAGGTACAGAAAATGGTTTTGTAGACTCATCAAGAACTGGAAGTCCTTCTAAATAAAAAGAATAAGAAAGAAAACAATGTACATATGTGGATGTCGTACATATGAGTGACATTGTCCAACTCAGGCAAAGTCTTGTGTATATTGCGTACCTTGTTTCGGTTTATCCACGCAGCCAACCTTGATATGTATAATCTGTTTTGACTTTGGCTTGTCCATCCTCTTACATATAAATTGGGAATGTAAACAAACAACCGCTCGTATCAGTACTTGTTTTCCGTGAAAATGAATAAAATGAGTTTCAAAACAAAACGAAATTCAAGTGAATCTTTGATTCAAAACACTAACAAACGTTCTCGTGTAAATATCAGTTCAACTAGTGCTACCCCTTATAAAACTGAAGTTACAAGACTTCAAGGCATAGAAGTACTATTAAATGTGTCATTTGTTCCAAACAATATAGGAGTCGTAAGGCCTGGCGTACCACATGAAAAGTCACACAAACGAGAGACCATATAAATGTGTGCCCTGTAAAAAGAGACTTCAAGTGCCAAGCCTCCCTCCAGTCTCATCACCGGCACAAACACTCCAAAGAAAAAACCATTTCCATGTCTCCACTGCCCTACAACATTTGTAACATCCAGCAACTTGACCAGTCACACCAAGGTCATTCACACAAAAAGATCCTTCTACAAGGCAGAAGTGCAACATTTGTCACAAAATTCCTTGCCAGCTCATATCTACCTGAACACTTGAAATGGCACCTCAAATAAAAACCTTTCTCCTGCACCATGTGTGACAAACAATTTAATTCCCAAGGCAATTTAAAAATTCACATCCGCATAAACCACCTTCTGGAACGCCGTACTCCTGTTCCAAATGTCCAGCCACATTCCCTTTGAGATTCGGACTGACACACCATACCCCTTCGGGTTCACAAGCCAAGAGAATGGTACACCAAAGAATGTGCATTTGTAGAAAAATGTTACACTCAGAATATGAACTCATATCACATGACAAGTCACACGGGAGAAAAACATTTTAAGTGCAACATCTGTGGAAAAAGATACGGGAGCGACTCATCGCTCAAATTACACCACAAAGCTGTGCACGGGGGAGGAATACAAGCCAAAAGCTTTTGCATCATGTGTGACAAACGATTCCAGAACAATGGAGCCCTCAATCTGCACATGTTAGTTCACACCAGAGAAAGACCGTTTTGGTGCGAACGTGGTGCCCTTCCTCATTTTGCACCAAAAGTAAATTGCAAAAAACATGTTCGGGAGAGTAAAGTGCATAATAACGGTGAAGGAAAACCGTTGGTGAAGTTTTGTATATGTGTCACAAAGGGTTTGCAAATATTGCGGGCTTCAATGCTCACATTTTTGTGCACACCAGGGAGAAGCCATTCTGGTGCGAACAGTGCAACCTCATCATATTGTAGAAAAGATAGACTGAAAATGCATGTCGCGAAAAACTCATGGCAGAAATTAAAGGTCCGTCGAAGAAAACCATACGAAATTTGCTGCTTTAGACAAAATGAAGTCAAATTACTTATTACTCTTTTATCCTAATCTAAACTAAAATCTTTGAAAAAGATGTATTACTCATTGATTCGTTAAAATGTTTGTGAAATAAAATACTTTTTAGGTAAAACAATTATTCATTACAACAGTGGTCAACTAACAACTACACATTGGCGAGAAAATGTTTGTCGCTGGAAATACTGTTCAAGAGTCTCTTTGCATAGCAATTTTGAAGCTTCACACTCGAAAAACTCAAGCATAATTTAAGACTTATTTTGATTGATGCACAAAAATTATGAAAGTAATATGACTTTTGTGGCAGACTAGAAATGTCGAATAGCAAGTGCGCTTAACAACCTAATAAAACTCCAATCAAACGTCGTCAAGAATGAATTCACACGTAATTAGCAGCACTGAAAATATCCTGTCATGTTACATGTTTTTGAGAAGTAATTTAGTAACAACAAGTAACTTCTGATAAAATTGAAATTAGTCATTTTCAAACTGGTTTTTACTTGTGGACAACTTAGACGAAAGGTGGCAGAAATCAAAAACGGTTCGGAAAACCACCTAATTTCTAGAAATTAACTCATTCTCATTTTTTGCTTATCGAAGTATTGACGTACAATCTTTTCCAATTTATTCGTTCATTATTTATTATTACATTACAACTGAACCGTATTGCGACATGATGAGTTGAAAACAAAACATATCAATTCAATTACACATCGAGAGCGTGAACGTAGTTACCCGATTTTATAAGAAGTGGACACATTTCCTATTTAACTATTTGACTTTCCAATAAAACCACACATGGTCAAAAAAAGCACAAGTTGTTGCAACCGCAAAGCTACTCAAAAGATTGAACCAAAACACGATACCACTCCACACATTTACATTGCTGCAATAAACTAAAGCCGTATGAGAAGAAAGTGTAAGGACATTTCAGCTCCCATTCCTCACACAGTCTCAACTGAAAGTAAACAAAAGTGTGCAGCTGATTCCAGTCAATTTATTTTCTAATTACTGTAAACCTATCCAAGACCACCATGATTCGTAACTAAAGAGTGCTTTGTCCAGTTGACAAAGACTAAAACCTAGTGAAGCTCCCATCATCATCATCATCAGATTACAAAGTGGAGGAAGGAAATCGCCCAAAACAATTAAAAGAGTATACAAATGTGCAATTTGTTCCAAACTGTTATTGAGCCATCCAGGTTGACATACCACATGAGAATCCACACGAATGAGAGACCATACGGCTGCAAATTGTGCCAAAATTTCTTCAAAAAAGTAAACAACTCCCTCAATGCCCACATTCAATACAAACACTCGATAAAAATCTCATTTTTGTCCTCACTGTCCAGCCTCGTTTGCTTATCAAGCGGTCTGAGGAGTCACATAAGTGTCGTGCATGAAAAGACCCAAGACAAAACGGAAGTGCAACATTTGCACAAGATTCTAGCTAAATTTCATACAGCTCCATGAAATGGCATGCTAAAATAATGCCATTCGCCTGTGTATATGTGTGACAAACCATTTTACGCACTAAAACAATCTGAAATTGCACATTCAAACAAAAACCTTCAAGAGCGACCGTTTTCTTGTTCTAAATGTCCAGCCACATTTCCTGTGAAATATTACCGACTCATCACGCCTTCGTGTTCACAAACCCGATTGAATGGTTTACTTTGAAGTGTGTCATTTGTGACAAAAAGTTTCACGCCGAATATGCACTGAACGAACACATGACAAGTCACACAAGAAAAAACATTACAAATGTGCCACCTGTAGAAAAAGGTTTGGAAGCAATGCTGTACTCAGATTTCATAATGAACAGTGCATGGGACAGGAAGACAACTGAAACACTTTTTGCGTCTTTTGTGACAAAAGGTTTTGGCAAAGAGAAATGGCC
>LJIJ01006124.1:0-10152 GCA_001718145.1 Orchesella cincta
ACACCACACCAAAGAGGGATTTGCTTTCATTCATATGCTACGGTAAGCCATCTAACAATATCTGTTTTTACAACGAATACTCACTCACCAAACTGCTAACAACTAGTAACAACGAGTGTTGTATAAATTTTTACATGTAAACAATATAATTTTTATGTCTAAGTAATCATAGTGGAGCGATTAGATTATTAAACAGTTATATAATAATTCTACTCCTTATTGTGATAGCACGCTACCATTCATGAGTAGCATTATCATGCTCATCGTACTTGATCAGTAGGAACCAGCAGCAGCAATAGCAACTGAGATATATAAAATCGTAGTAAGATATGCGTTTGCTAATTTTATAAAGTGAGAAGCATTTATTTACTTTATCCACTTTTTACTTCTAGACCCCTCCTTTTTAGTTGCCATAAAATAAGCATAAACCAGTCTAGCCATTAACCAACAAAAATGATTTTCTCTAACCTTCAGTTAGCAATACTTATGTACGATAACGGAAATCGGAAATGTAAATCGTTTTATATTATTTGTTGAATATAAATCATTAAATTATTATTATGTAAAATGTATATTATGTACTTAAATGTGGGATAGGAAGTCGTATTGACCTACAGTGGAAAGTGAGTCTAATATTTTCAATAAAAATTACTTTCGACGACCAACCTCAGGGTAGTAAATGAACCATGGGAAGTGTCAAGAACATTGGATTGCATCCATATGGCAAAAATTGCATCAAGTTTCACTGCCATCATTTTTATTCCCTTCATTTCTCACTGTAATTTTTTATGACAAATTCGCCACGAAAAAATACGTTTATAGTTTTTGACTTACTTTCATGGAGAGAGGGATATATATATGTATGTTCTCTCTTTCTTTGTTTAAAGAATTCAACACATCTTGTTAAAATTGGTGTAGTACATTCACCTCATCGTAACAATAACGAAGTTATTTTAAGTAATGGTTCGAAAAAAATCAATACCAAAACAGAAATCATCGTTCAACAACATCCACAATAATCCACGCTTGTATTTCCTTCTCTCCACTTGACTACCTTACCACATAATCATTATGTATTTATCTGGTAGCTGCACACAATTGGACTATTTTTATACCTTCTGAAATCTCAAATTTGCACAGCATAACGAAAATGAATGAATGGTAGATGAAGGTATATGTCTGTCAGTAACGGCAAAAATGGTGCTGTGATCATGACTCTGACTTTGACTGGGCTTCACAGTATGAATTGAGCAATGCTTGTGAAAGTTTTTTTATTGTTTCATTATGGCATTTGTATTAGAAAATTATCTACAGCCTTGCTTGCCACAGCGTCCGTAACAGCTAATGTTACACATGCGGCATTTTTTGGGCTCTATTCTAATCCGATTCAATCAAATGCAAAAGTTAAAAGTGAACTTGTTAGATTTAAGTATGAGTATACAAAAAGTTAAATGCACATAATGCAGTTTTCTGCTATTGAACTCTTCAAGCAAAATAACATTTTGGCTCAAGTTAACACTCAGAACTTCTCTGCATATATTTAGCTTTTTTGACTCTCCAAAACACATACTGTGAGATGAGAATAGGATCGTTTCAGCCTTATAATACAATCTAAGATAATAAATCAACCCGTAATGGCCACTTTAGGCACACTCACACACATTCAGTTTCCCATTAGCCACTTTTTCTAGCCAAACAAAAATGGCATGAAAGCAACAACAACACAAACTTCATGCAAAACTTATCAGCGAGCCATTTAAAAGCATGTAAAAATCAACTGTAACAAAATCCTAACGTATTCACTATCACCAAACCTTAAAGTTCAGTACAGAAAACAACTCCCCACGGTATCTGTATTAAAATGATGCTTTGCTTCGAAGATACTATTTTGTCATCAATCATGTACAATAAGATAACAATCCTTACTTTTTCATCCACTTTACAAAGGCTATAGAGAAAATACATAAAAGCAAAATCAGACCAAGGATAAAATCTTTGCATCCTCCAGTCAGTTGTTGGCATACTGACCTTTTCAAGGCTCAACGAGGGAAAGAGTCTCAATTCTCTTGAAAACTTTTTACAAGGAGGAGAGTTCACCTGCCCTACCCTGCCGTTATGAAGGGATGCGGACGTAATCTCAAGGTCTGATCTGACTTTTTCTCATACGTTTTTAGTTTGAACAACTTCCTGGTAACGAAGCTTGTCCGTACGTTTGTACAAACAAAACACACGGAAGGTCAAAACAGTAAGCATTTCGTAGGATGGCGGGTGAACGACGAGAAATATATAGGTCAACTCGTTGTTCACTTTTAATGATGCCAAATTGGAAGCTTGAATGAAGGTGGGTATGAAATGAAACTCGTTTTAAAGGGAGTATTCTCAATTACATCAACCAACAATGACCAAGTTTAGAGCAGTATCACAACATGACTGTTTAAACTTTTCCTGTCTGTTGAAATAATCCCATGTTTTTCTAAACAAAGAGATAAAATACATATTTAAAAAAATGCCTTTCTTCCTCCATACCAGGGTGATAGAAAAAGGTCCGTTCCATATTTGTGCATGTAACCAGCATTTGTAAAGCTTCGTCTCACGTTTTTTCACCAAACATTATTTAGCATGTTTAGAAAATGAGCTGCCAATACTACAACAGCCGAGACGACACCTTCGAGAGTTCATTTTATAATTAAGGAAGCAACATAAAAATCTAGGTAAATGGACGAAAATTTAACCTAGTGCAATCCAATTTATTACGCATTTTTGTTTACATCCAGAAACTGATATTAGGTTAAGTAAAAGTGTTTGCTTGGTGAGCTTTCATCATACTTCACATGTGAGCACGTAAGTTAGATATTTATACATGTACGTGTGAGCATCTTCCTTCCTTGATTGTGTAATATCTTCAACAACCAGTGGCCTATAAGACAGCTGTAAAAAGCAGAGGTTCAAGTGTTACTTCTCTTCTCCCGTAGACTTACAGCTACCGACTAGCGACCGACCTACTTGTTGTGAAGCAAGCACTAGCAGCTCCACTTATTAGCAACCTGACTGATTCCCATCACATAACACATCCTTTTCCCTATCCCTAGTTTTTATTACTCTCGTTTTTTAACAAGACCACGAAACTGGGATATATTTTGTTGAAAGGTTCGGCAAAACGTGTTCTAATTTACAACATGTGCGAGCACACTCGGCCTTGTCCACATGATATAAATACGTGCCCCTTTGTGTTCCCACTTTTCTCCCCTACTAGTCGTACTACGACACGATTACTTATTAAATGGATATTATTACAATATAGGAACAGCTTACTTTACTTAATTCTTAGGTAAGCAAATGTAAACTCCAGTAAAGGTACATGATCATTTTAGTTCTATTATCATCATTCCAGCAGCAATTCAAGTGTGCAGAGTGCTGTAAAATTGGGCAAGAATAGCGTTGAGCAAGAGGTATGTCATGGTAAAAGCAGGTGCCAGGAGTACCCTGTTTGTTTGCAACATCATGCTATGATGAGAGTCAGACTAAGCTATATATTTACCTTCACTGCCACTTTTTTTAAAATTATTCTTCCGCATATAGAGTATAGAAAACAAAAAATATGTTGGTAGAAACGTGTTAACGGAAAAAGGAAAAGAATTTTTAAGAAGAATTCGACAATCTTCCTACAAACTTACTTTACCTTCACCCCGCGTCATCATCATAACTTTCAATAGGTGCACTAATGGGTTTTAGGAAGTGATATGCAACCTTGCTATATATGCGCATGTTAGATAGTTGTATTCAGATTTACAATATGGGACAACATACTAAGTCTGCACTTTTATACGAATGACAATCAATATGAATGCAACTAAGTTTATGAATGTAACAAAGTTGGTTCTGCTGTAAAATCTAATACGAGTAATTGTATAAAAACCACAAAACTATTTAAGCCCTTGATTATTACTGTTTCGGTCAGAGAACGCACGTGAGACTTTAAAAAACCCAGTCATAGTCATTTTGGCGTAAACACAAAGGATCTCTTACAACATGGTTATAGCTACAGACTAAACTAATGTAGAGTAGGCTACTAAGGCAAAAATTACTCACTTTTTTGGACAAGCCTAAAGAAAAACGTCATGCACAGCACATCCTTCTTTTACTTCAGGATTATATTATTATTGTGACGCCATGTGTCCACGCATGCATACACAAAGTGGCAACAACCTCAGCTGAAAGGAAAGGTGTGCGCCAGTGGTCTCTTGGTGAATAGTTGAAATGCACACATTTGCTATTGGAATTGGATGAGTACTGCAGTCAATAATATTAAAAAAATGTAACTAATTTTTTCAATGTCCTTCGGAGAGGTTCATGTGCACATGATGAGGAGGATGGTTGCATTCCTGCCTTGCAGTCTAAGTATTCCTTACTTCTTTTTTCGCCATATAATGACCAAAATGATAATAACAATGAAGACGGGGAAGAGCTATATATGTGCCACAATGGCTACGATAAACAAACATGTCTTCACTTTCATTTGAGAAGAACCCTCCTCTTACTCATACTTTGTATGCATGAAAAAAAAGTACAGCAAAAAATGAAACAACCGACAACTAATTTTCTGAGCATGTAAAATGAATCCACATAGCTATGTGCACATACCGGAGATGTGCAATGAATTCCTGCACATCTTTAGCGTTTCATGGTGGGCATGCATGATGTGGGTTTCGTCGAGAATGTCCTTATAGAGGAATGTCAAAAAAAGGAGAGACCAAGAAGCAGATTTGCTGATGAGCCAAACTCATTGGTTTGGCAGAAATGAAATTCTTCGCTGTTGTTCATTTGACTGTAATACTATGCATATTATATGCCTGCAACAGCTCTGTTGATTTTGTTTTGATTCCTCATAAGAAACAGATTTGAGTTGTTTTCGGTGGTCGGAAGGAAGGAAGGACTGATATATGCAATAATATGCACTGATCAGAATGGAGTGATACGTAATGGGACACAAAATATATTTATTAGACCGCAGACCATTAGCGTTCGTGTTCAGGAAAGTACACACGTTGACTCCGTTGAGACGATGACACCAAACATTCATCTAATAATAATAATAGCAAAACATGCTGCTGCTAAATTTTATCTTTTCTAAAAGTGCATAACGCATTTTCACAGTAGAAAAAGTATAGGATCATCATCATCATCAAATCATGATGTTGAAGTTAATGATGATACATATTATTGTTGAGCACATTAGTATGAAATAAAACAACTCCATAACGAAATAACGAGCAGATTCATATTTACAACAATTTTTACCAACACAAGACTTGAAGGATGGATAAAATCTTTAATAGATCTAAAAAAAAGTAAGGGAAAAGGAATAGAAGGCGAAGCGAAGAAAGGACGAATTTGAAGAAAAAAACTCGAGTGTAATTTATATCAACAGCAAGGAGTGCAATTGCAAATCAAAGCAATGACGACAACAACAGAGAGCTACAAAAAAGGAGTGAGAAGACGAAGATGAAAAAAGAAGAGATTTTCACCGTAACTGATTCCATTGTCTGAGTGTTCCTGCTTCATTATACTGCTTCACTAGGCATACAGGCCACCAGGTACAAAATGTTGCTTTTGCTTTTTTCTATGTATTGTTTGATGCACTCGAAAAGAGAATTCCCTTTTCACAGATTTTTAATGTCATTGTAAAAAGGTTATAGTTTCTATGAACTTGGAGAGTGAAGTGTGCGGTGAGGACTGGGGCAGTAAGCACAAGGTATGAATATGCATTACTATTTTTGCACTCCAGTGAAAGATTACAAAAACAACGTCAACCGTAGATACAGAACATAATGTCTAAATAGGTTTGGTTGCTGCATTCCATTGGGACGTTTTAACATATATGAGCCAAAAAGGTATATATACAAATTTACCTTGTCTTTTATAATAAATTAGTTAGATTGATACATAAGTTACTATCATTTTCTGTCTTCCTTCTACATTTAATGCATTTTGTGTTTCACTTTAGCTATGAGTTAAGTACACTCAAATGCAAAAACCCACAGTAATGTGATACGATGATGAATGACTTGATAGCATCTGCACCAGAGTAAAGTGCACGAGAGCAAAGTGCAGAAGAACCTTTATTACAGCTGTGCTGTGTGATATCATCATTCTACATGAACACTGGAAGTTTCTTTCTCACTAAGCCTGGTAGAAACGGTATTATAATACTGAAGTACATTTCTGTGTAAATAACATTTTCAGATGATTTGAGCTTGGAGAGGAAGCCCTAAACGCAGTTGACATGTCTCTTCCTCCTTTTTTGGACACAATTTTGAGCAGGGAAAGACGATAACAAGTTGGGTAGACCGACGGAACAGAGCTCTGAGGAGGAAGAACGGTAAATGAGGATGTCTCAGGAGTCCTCCTCGGAGTCGCATAAGCTACATGCCACATGTCTTCCTCTCTCAAAACAAGTGTATAGAATGAAACGGTAGTTTATATGAAAAACCTTGACTTGTATTTATGTTCTAATTTTAGGTACACATTTTTCTTTCAGCTCTTCTACCATTTCGGTGATGTCAGGTGAGATAATAAGTAAATGAAATGGAATGAAGTGTTGTGTAGAAGAGTCTATTATGGTTAAATATTGATGATATAAACATTGCTATCTGGAGATTCATTCCTTGAATATTCATTACGGCAAGCAGCATGAAATTCAAGGAATGAATCTCCAGATAGCAATGTATATCATCAATATTTAACCAATAATAGACTCTTCTAAACAACACTTCATTCCATTTCATTTACTTATTATCTCACCTGACATCACCGAAATGGTAGAAGAGCTGAAAGAAAAATGTGTACCTAAAATTAGAACATAAATACAAGTCAAGGTTTTTCATATAAACTACCGTTTCATTCTATACACTTGTTTTGAGAGGAAGGCATGTAGCTTATGCGTGTGCATAATACGACTCCGAGGACTCCTAAGACATCCTCATTTACCGTTCTTCCTCCTCAGAGCTCTGTTCCGTCGGTCTACCCAACTTGTATCGTCTTTCCCTGCTCAAATTGTGTCCAAAAAAGGAGGAAGAGACATGTCAATTGCGTTTAGGGCTTCCTCCAAGCTCAAATCATCTGAAAATGTTATTTACACAGAAATGTACTTCAGTATTATAATACCGTTTCTACCAGGCTTAGTGAGAAAGAAACTTCCAGTGTTCATGTAGAATGATGATATCGCAGCTGTAATAAAGGTTCTTCTGCACTTTGCTCTCGTGCACTTTACTCTGGCGCAGATGCTATCAAGTCATTCATCATCGTATCACATTACTGTGGGTTTTTGCATTTGAGTGTACTTAACTCATAGCTAAAGTGAAACACAAAATGCATTAAATGTAGAAGGAAGACAGATGATGAGATTCTTTAGTAACCTATGTATCAATCTAACTAATTTATTATAAAAGACAAGGTAAATTTGTATATATACTTTTTGGCCCATATATGTTAAAACGTCCCAATGGAATACAGCAACCAAACCTATTTAGATATTATGTTCTGTATCTACGGTTGGCGTTTTTTTTTGTAATCTTTCACTGGAGTGCAAAAATAGTAATGCATATATTAATACCTACTGTGCTTACTGCCCCAGTCCTCACCGCACACTTCACTCTCCAAGTTCATAGAAACTATAACCTTTTTACAATGACATTTAAGAATCTGTAAAAGGGAATTCTCTTTTCGAGTGCATCAAACAATACATAGAAAAAGCAAAGCAAAAAGCAACATTTGTATACCTGGTGGCCTGTTCCTAGTGAAGCAGTATAATGAAGCAGGAACACTCAGACAATGAATCAGTTACGGTGAAATCTCTTCTTTTTTCATCTCGTCTTCTCACTCCTTTTTTTGGTCTTCTGTTGTTGTCACACTTTGCTGCAATTGCACTCCGCGTGATATAAATTACACTCGATTTTTTCAATTCGTCTTTCTTCGCTTCGCCTCTATTACTTTTCTTATTTTTAGATCTATTAAAGATTTATCATCGCTTCAAGTCTGTGGTGGTAAAATTGTTGTAAATATATGAATCTGCTCGTTCGTTATGGAGTTGTTTTATTTCATACTAATGTGCTCAACAATAATGTTATCATTAACTTCAACATCATGATTTGATGATGAGATGATCTATACTTTTCTACTGTGAAATGCGTTATGACTTTAGAAAAGTAAAATTTAGCAGCAGCATTTTGCTATTATTATTAGATGAATGTTTGGTGCCATCGTCTTAGTCAACGTGTGTACTTTCCTGAACACGAAACGCTAATGTCTGCGGTCTAATAAATAATTTTGTGTCCCATTACGTATCACTCCATGTTTATTGCATATATCAGCCTTCCTTCCGACCACCGAAAACAACTCAAATCTGTTTCTTATGAGGAATCAAAACAAAATCAACAGAGCTGTTGCAGGCATATATGCATAGTATTACAGTCAAATGAACAACAGCGAAGAATTTCAATTTTGCCAAACATGTGAGTTTGGCTCATCACAAATCTGCTTCTTGTCTCCCTTTTTGACATTCCTATAAGGACATTCTTGACGAACCCACATCATGCAGCCCACCATGAAACGCTAAAGAATGTGCAGGAATTCATTGCACATCTCCGGATGTGCACATAGCTATGTGGATTCATTTACATGCTCAGAAAATTAGTTGTCGGTTGTTTCATTTTTTTGCTGTACTTTTTTTCATGCATACAAAGTATGAGTAAGAGGAGGGTTCTTCTCAAATGAAAGTGAAGACATGTTGTTTATCGTAGGCCATTGTGGCACATATATAGCTCTTCCCCGTCTTCATTGTTATTATCATTTTGGTCATTATATGGCGAAAAAAAGAAGTAAGGAATACTTAGACTGTAAGGCAGGTGCAACCATCCTCCTCATATGTACACATGAACCCTCCGAAGGACATTGAAAAATTAGTTCATTTTTTAATATTATGACTGCAGTACTCATCCAATTCCATAGCAAATGTGTGCATTTCAAATATTCACCAGAGACACTGGCGCACACCTTTCCTTCAGCTGAGGTGTTGCCACTTTGTGTATGATGCGTGACACATGCGTCACAATAATAATATAATCCTGAAGTAAAGAATGATGTCTGTGCATGACGTTTTTCTTAGGGTCCAAAAAAGTGAGTAATTTTTGCCTTAGTAGCCTACTCTACATTAGTTTCTCTGTAGCTATGACCATGTTGTAAGAATCCTTTGTGTTTACGCCAAAATGACTATGACTGGGTTTTTTAAAGTCTCACGTGCGTTCTCTGACCGAAACAGTAATCAAGGCTTAATATTTGTGGTTTTTATACAATTACTCATATTAGATTTTACAGCAGAACCAACTTTGTTACATTCACAAACTTAGTTTGGCATTCATATTGAATTGTCATTCGTATAAAGGCAGACTTAGTATGTTGTCCATATTGTGAATCTGAATACATCTATCTAACATACGCATACGATAGCTATGGTTGCATATCACTTCCTAAAACCATTAGTGCACCTATTGAAACTTATGATGATGACGCGGGGTAGGTAAAGTAAGTTTGTAGGAAGGATGTCGAATTCTTCTTAAAATTCCTTCATTTTTCCGTTAACACGTTTCTACCAACATATTTTTTTTTTTCTATACTCTATATGGAAGAATAATTTAAAAAAAAGTGGCAGTGAAGGTAATATATAGCTTAGTCTGACTCTCATATCATAGCATGATGTTGCCAAACAAACAGGGTACTCCTGCACCTGCTTTTACCATGACATACCCCTTCTCACGCTATTCTTACCCAATTTTACAGCACTCTGCACACTTGAATTGCTCCTGGAATGATGATAATACTAAATCTCATGTACCTTTACTGGAGTTTACATTTGCTTACCTAAGAATTAAGTAAAGTAAGCTGTTCCTATATTGTAACAATATCCATTTAATAAGTAATCGGGTCGTAGTACGACTAGTAGGAGAGAAAAGTGGAATACAAAGGGCACCTTTATATATGTGGAAGGCCGAGTGTGCTCGACATGTTGTAAATTAGAACACGTTTTGCCGAACCTTTCAAACAAATATATCCCAGTTTCGTGTCTTGTTTAAAACGAGAGTAATAAAAAACTAGGGA
>LJIJ01006125.1:0-10145 GCA_001718145.1 Orchesella cincta
CGAAGGAAAGTTCACACTGGAGAACTAAAAAGTCAATTAGTGTGCCGTTACTGTTCATGGCTACACATAATATCAATCATATTAATTTTAATTAACTTTGAAATTCTTTAAATAAGTTGCCGTTAACAGTATCGGCACACTACAAATGACTTGCTAAAAGGCAAGCACAGAAGATCAGCATTATTTACCGATGTCGAATAATTTCTTATTGTGAACGGTCCATCTCGCGTAATTGTTTGTCTGTATTCTTATCCACAATACTACAGAGAAGTCGACCTGCTTCACTACACTATATCATCCCCGTCAAAGCAGTCTGGAGCATCATGTCGAGCCGTGGTATATGTGATACTTGCAAGGAGGAGCTAACAAATAGACATAAAAGTGTGACTTGCTCTTTGTGTCTTGAAGCTGTTTCATACAGCAAAATCCAGAAATGTCTTTCCCCCGATGAATTTACTGCTGGGGACACAAACTGGAAATGCAGAATATGCATCCAAGCAACTCATCGAACATCTACACCACCAGCAGCACACTTGGACAGGTGGATGTCAACAATTCGTCATTTTACACACTTTGAAGATGACTATTTCGTTCCGGATGTAAGTGTGGAGGAAACTGCACCTACTTACACAACCCGCCTACAGAAGGGACTGAAATTCTGCCATGTGAATATTAACGGTATAAAATCGAAATTCAGTGAAATCTATAGTTTGTTAGCATTAGAAAAAAATATTTTGTACTTCGGAATTACTGAATCCAAACTTGATTCTGTTCGTGATAGGGCAAATGATTTTATTGTACCGAATTATAATGTGTTTCGCTTCGACAGAACTGTCAACGAAGGTGGAGGATCGCTTGTATACATACATCATTCGTGTCAATTTCAACTAATTGATTTACCCCTAGCTCCTCCAAATTTAGTTGAATGTAATATTTTCTGTCTGAATAAGTTAGGGTAGCTCCGACTATGTCGTTTTATTTTATGTGCCACCCTACGACACAAATGAAAGTTTTTTCAATTTTTTTGAGCAAATATGCGAATTTCTATGTAGATTGAATGCTCAAGTAATTGTACTTGGGGATTTTAATAGATCTGTTGCAGCCCTCTACAAATAGGTACAAGCTCAGAAGTATTACTAAGGAATTTAATTTTAGCCAAAAAGTGAATTTTCCGACCAGAACTGCAACAGTTAGAAATGCGTTATGGGAAAGTAGAACAACCATAACTTTGCTAGACCACATTTATGTAAACAGGGAAACCAAGTTCCAATCAGGTAATCTAAACTGTGGGTCGGATCACTTAATGACATATGTTTATCTCAAGAATTCAAAAGTCACATGTCAGTCCGAAGTTATATCAGGACGCGCGTTGAGAAGGATAATTCCAGAGGAATTTATTGATGATTTGAATAAGATTGATTGGAAAAAACTTCTATCCAATGCTAGTATTAATATTAATTTTACAGTCTTTGTTAAACAGGTAATGGCATTCATTGATAAACATGCCCCTGTGAAGCGTCGAGTAGTCAAAGCCAAGATTCAGCCTTGGTTTTCGAACGAAATCCTCAAAAAAAATCAGGGAGAGAGACCGTTTAAGGTTTAATGCCAGTTATTACATTAATATTTCTATCCAAATCCAATATCGAAAGGTTAGAAATGTGTTAATAATATTTTGAGATCAGCAAAGAATGAATACTTCCGAAACCAGTTTTCCAAGATGTCAGACTCGTGTAGTATCTGGAATTTGTTCAACAAGCTGACAAACTTTAGGAAAAAGCCAAATCTTCCAATTAATACTTTGTTAGATACTACTAATAAACCCACGAAGTCCAAAGATAGAATCTCAGAGCTGATAGCTAATGAATATATTATAAAGCAATCGAGCACAAATGTGCAAGAATTACTGTCAGCAGTTAGCGACTACGAAACCGATTATATAAATTTCGAGACTGAGTATGAAATTCCGCCAGTCACAAAAGAGGAAATATGTAAAGCGATTTCTCAGGTAAAGAAAGTGCGACCTGACAATCAGTGTATACCCAAATATATCTATAAAACTTTTTCGGATAATTTGTGTGTTCCACTTATTTTACTCTTTACACAAATTATTAACCTATGCAGTATACCCGATTACATGAAAAAGTCAAATTGTTATCCTTATACAAAGGTAAAGGGTTAACTTCACATGCCTCGTCGTACAGGGCAATTTTTAGTGTAGACTGTACAACAAAACTCTTCGAAAGATTTCTCTATGATAGAATTTTAGCGAGGTGTATTCAATTACTTAACCCATTTCAACATGGATTTACTAAGGGAAAGTCTTGTGAAACTGCAATTTATACTTTTACTCAAGATATACATACAATGACAAAAGAAATGGGAAAGCAGTTGCCCTCTTCATCGATTTTAGAAAGGCGTTCGATAGTGTAAATCGATCAACCTTATTTGAAAGTTAATGAAAAATTTTATGCTTCCTCCCTATCTGGTACGATTACTTTTAGACTTTTTTACTAACAGGGAGTTTAGAATAGTAAATGGGGACCATATCTCCAAGTACTTTAAGTTAGACAATGGCTGCCTACCGGGCTCTTCGTTAGGACCATTGCTTTTCTCGTTGTTTATCAACGACATTGGAAATCTGTTATTGATTCCTTACTTATTGTTTGCAGATGACTTAGTATTATACGTAGATTGCACAAATTTTGCAGAAGGAGTACGTCAACTTCAAGAAGCAATTGAAGGACTAGAACTATGGTGTAAGCAAAATGATATGATCATTAATACTGAGAAGACAAAGTGCATGTATTTTTACAAGGTACAGATCATGTCGCAAAGGAAAAGTGCACTATAAACCCTACAAACCGAAAGTTTATGGTAGTGAATTGAGGTGGTAGACTCATTCAAGTACCTTGGGTATTAATTTCAAGTGATCTTAAGTTTAAATCTCACTATAAATATGTCGAATTTAAAATGAATGCAGCACTGAAAAGAATGTATAGTTTAAGACGCAATATGTCAGAAAATGTACTTAAAACCTACTTGTCAGCGTTTGTAATATCTATTATAGATTACGGTCTTATTACATGGTGTGTGCAGAGTGTTACTGAAATAGAAAAGTTACAAAATAAGGTAAACAGATTTGTGTTTTCTTTTTACTATAATGGTTTGAGTAAACGCAAGAAAATATCTTTGTATGAGAACTCAGATATCTCAAACCCATATAAAAAGTTAGGCCTGCTTACTATTATGAAAGAAAGCGCTACAAAGCGCTAAAATTTGTGTATAGGTACAGACGAACAGTATATTTGAGAATTGGTACAATTATAGTTATCATGGATCAAAAAAATCCTAGGCTTAAAGTTTGTACCCATAATGCAGTGCTCTATACTAATTCTGTAAAATGGTTCACTATAAATGAATGGAACAAACTTGTTCAAAAATGTGTAATTATTTTTGATGATGATCTTAGCAAAGAATCTTTTGCCAATGATGTTATGAATTATTTGTTAGATCAAAGGAGCTCAATTTATCTATATTATTGTAAATGAATTTATATTATATAACACTGAACGGTTTCATGGAATAAGGGGCGCAGTTAAGCATTACTTAGCCCCTTATTCTGTGAAACCGTTCATTTTTATGGTAGCAATTCGGACTATCCTTTTATGACCTGTCTAAAACATTAATGAAATACCTTAATCTATTATGAATACTGTGTTATATGTAGGGAGAACAGCCAGATTTTTGGTTGATACAAATTAACACAATAATAAAGTCAAAATCAAATTCATGCAACCTGGTTAAAACTCATCAAATAGTATGAAGATGAAATCAGCTGGATTGGATGAGTGGGATTAGAACCTCATCCGTAAATTTCTTTTTAAGACCACAGGCATGCATTTAATGAAGGCCTCTCTTATGAAAATCCTGTAGGACGAATAACTTCTTGGCTCTCATTATGCTTTTTTCAAGCATGAAAGCAATGAATTGCATAATGCATTATTATTTTGTTACCTGTATTTCACTAAGATGTCGACATTTTGTACATGCAGAAATGCAATCATTTAGAAATACAGGTAACAACAATAATAGATGATTATGCGAAGGTCAGCCAAGCTGACCTGAAGCATAATCGAGATCATATGAGTCTTTCGAAAATCGAAAGACATAAGAGGTATATTGAGTTATTGTCCTCAGGATTTGGGAGAGCGCCTTTCATTCAAAGCTCAATGCAATGTGGTTAAAAGAATTTTCGGATGAGTGTATATACCATCTCCAGGTCGTGTTTCTGCTTCATTATTTGAAAGTACCGAGTGTCTTGATTTGATTTTGATTTTGACTTTATTATTGTGTTAAATTGTATCAACCAAAAATCTGGCTGTTCTCCCTACATATAACACAGTATTCATAATAGATTAAGGTATTTCAACATGTTTTAGACAGGTCAAAAGGATAGTCCGAATTGCTACCATAATAAATGAACGGTTTCACAGAATAAGGGGCTTAGTAATACGTAACTACGCCCCATATTCCATGAAACCGTTCAGTTGTTATATAATATAATTCATTTACAATAATATAGATAAATTGAGCTCCTTTGATCTAACAAATAATTCATAACATCGTTGGCGAAAGATTCTTTGCTAAGATCATCATCAAAAATAATTACACTTTTTTGAACAAGTTTGTTCCATTCATTTATAGTGAACCATTTTACGGAATTAGTATAGAGCACTGCATTATGGGTACAAACTTTTAATCTAGGATTACTTTTTGAACCATGATAACTATACTTAAACCAATTCTCAAATATAGCTGTTCGTCTGTACCTATATACAAATTTTAGCGCTTTGTAGCGCTTTCTTTCATTAATAGTAAGCAGGCCTAACTTTTTATAAAGGTTTGAGATATCTGAGTTCTCATACAAAGATATTTTCTTCCGTTTACTTAAACCATTATAGTAGAAAGAAAATACAAATCTGTTTACCTTATTTTGTAACTTTTCTATTTCAGTAACACTCTGCACACACCATGTGATAAGACCGTAATCTATAATAGATATTACAAACGCTGACAAGTAGGTTTTAAGTACATTTTCTGACATATTGCGTCTTAAACTATACATTCTTTTCAGTGCTGCATTCATTTTACATTCGACATATTTATAGTGAGATTTAAACTTAAGATCACTTGAAATTAATACACCAAGGTACTTGAATGAGTCTACCACCTCAATTTCACTACCATAACTTTCGGTTTGTAAGGGTTTATAGTGCACTTTTCCTTTGCGACATGATCTGTACCTTAAAAATACATGCACTTTGTCTTCTCAGTATTAATGATCATATCATTTTGCTTACACCATAGTTCTAGTCCTTCTATTGCTTCTTGAAGTTGACGTACTCCTTCTGAAAATTTGTGCAATCTACGTATAAGACTAAATCATCTGCAACAATAAGTAAGGAATCAATAACAGATTTCCATGTCGTTGATAAATAACGAAAAAACAATGGTCCTAACGAAGAGCCAGGTAGGCAGCCATTGTCTAACTTAAAATACTTGGAGATATGGTCCCCATTTACTATTCTAAACTCCTGTTGTAAAAAAGTCTAAAAGTAATCGTACCAAATAGGGGGAAGCATAAAATTTTTCATTAATTTCATGAATAAGCGTTGATCGATTTACACTATCAAACGCCTTTCTAAAATCGATAAAGAGGGCAACTGCTTTCCCATTTCTTTTGTCAATTATTGTATGTATATCTTGGGTAAAAGTGTAAATCGCAGTTTCACATGACTTTCCCTTAGTAAATCCATGTTGAAATGGGTTGAGTAATTGAACACACCTAGCTAATATTCTATCATATAGAAATCTCTCAAAGAGTTCTGTAGTACAATCTACGCTAAAAATCGCTCTATAAGACGAAGCGTGTGAAGTTAACCCCTTTCCTTTATATAGAGGATAACAATTCGACTTTTTCATGGAATCGGGTATACTGCATAGGTTAATAATTTGTGTAAAGAGTAAAATTAGTGGAACACACAAATTATCCGAAAAAGTTTTATAGATATATTTGGGTATACACTGATTGTCAGGTCGCACTTTCTTTACCTGAGAAATCGCTTTACATATTTCCTCTTTTGTGACTGGCGGAATTTCATACTCAGTCTCGAAATTTATATAATCAGTTTCGTAGTCGCTAACTGCTGACAGTAATTCTTGCACATTTGTGCTCGATTGCTTTATAATATATTCATTAGCTATCAGCTCTGAGATTCTATCTTTGACTTCGTGGGTTTATTAGTAGTATCTAACAAAGTATTAATTGGAAGATTTGGCTTTTTCCTAAAGTTTGTCAGCTTGTTGAACAAATCCAGATACTACACGAGTCTGACATCTTGGAAAACTGGTTTCGGAAATATTCATTCTTTGCTGATCTCAAAATATTATTAACGCAGTTTCTAACCTTTCGATATTGGATTTGGATGGAAATATTAATGCAATAACTGGCATTAAACCTTAAATTGTCTCTCTCCCTGATTTTTTTGAGGATCTCGTTCGAAAACCAAGGCTGAATCTTGGCTTTGACTACTCGACGCTTCACAGGGGCATGTTTATCAATGAATGCCATTACCCTGCTTAACAAAAGACTGTGAAATTAATATTAATACTAGCATTGGACAGAAGTTTTTTCCAATCAATCTTATTCAAATCATTAGTAAATTCCTCTGGAATTATCCTTCTCAACGCGCGTCCTGAGATAACTTCGGACTGACATGTGACTTTTGAATTCTTGAGATAAACATATGTCATTAAGTGATCCGATCCACAATTTAGATTACCTGATTGGAACTTCGTTTCCCTGTTTACATAAATGTGATCTAGCAAAGTTATGGTTGTTCTACTTTCCCATAACGCATTTCTAACTGTTGCAGTTCTGGTCGGAAAATTCACTTTTTGGCTAAAATTAAATTCCTTAGTAATACTTCTGAGCTTGTACCTATTTGTAGAGGGCTGCAACAGATCTACATTAAAATCCCCAAGTACAATTACTTGTGCATTCAATCTACAAAGAAATTCGCATATTTGCTCAAAAAAGTTGAAAAAGCTGTCATTTTTGTCATAGGGTGGCACATAAAACAAAACGACATAGGTCGGAGCTAGCCCTAATTTATTGAGACAGAAAATATTACATTCAACTAAATTTGGAGGAGCTAGGGGTAGATCAATTAGTTGAAATTGACACGAATGATGTATGTAAACTAGCGATCCTCCACCTTCGTTGACAGTTCTGTCGAAGCGAAACACATTATAATTCGGTACAATAAAATCATTTGCCCGATCACGAGCAGAGAATCAAGTTTAGATTCAGTAACGCCGAAGTACAAAATATTTTTTTCTAATGCTATAGATTTCACTGAATTTCGATTTTATACCATTTATATTCACATGGCAGAATTTCAGTCCCTTCTGTAGGCGGGTTGTGTAAGTAGGTGCAGCCTCCTCCACACATCTGGAACAAAAATAGTCATCTTCAAAGTGTTGTAAAAGTGATGAATTGTTGACATCCACCTGTCCAAGTGATGCTGCTGGTGGTGTAGATGTTCGATGAGTTATTTGGATACATATTTGGCATTTCCAGTTACTGTCCCCAGCAGTGAATTCATCGGGGGAAAGACATTTTCTGGATTTTGCTGTATGAAACAGCTTCAGACACAAAGAGCATGTCACACTTCTATGTCTATTTGTTAGCTCCTCCTTGCAAGTATCATATACCACGGCTCGTCATGATGCTCCAGACTGCTTTGACGGGATGATATAGTGTATTGAGCAGGTCGACTTCTCTTTTTGCAAGTCATTTGTAGTGTGCCGATACTGTTTACGGCAACTTATTTGAAGAATTTTAAAGTTAATTAAAATTATTATGATATTATATTATTGTGTAGCCATGAACAGTAACGGCACACTAATTGACTTTTGTAGTTCTCCAGTGTGGAACTTCCTTCTTTGTGAACCGTCCCTGCTTTGGGATGTGAATATACATGCACCTTGCTACACAGACAAGTGCAATAAACTTTTTCAAAACTATCAGAATAACTGATTATTCATGCTTTTTTTTAAAACCCGTTTCACTGTCGAAAACTACGACTTCTATTTAGTGATTGAGATTAATTCTAAATCTTTTGATATATTATCGTCAACAAAATAAAATTATCAAATTTATTCAGCACCGCAGCTAAAAAATGTGTTGTTGCTGCTTCGGCTGATAATATTATGCAGTGATAATATTATGTAAAGCAAATGAATCGTTAAAAGACTGACTTCTTAAATAGTACTTGATTTGGCGTGGGTGGGTGTTACTTATGTCTTTCGATTTTCGAAAGACATAAGTACAGAAAGACATATGTACAGAATAAGTTACAGAGTTTGACGCATTGTTATATACCATCTAGTTAAGGTAAATCTAGAACTTTCTCTGAGAAATCATTAGATTTTCCGACAGGTCGATTGTAAAATCTTGCAAATACAGTAGAGTTCCTTGACCATCCTACATGAGATATTATCGTATTAACATTAGCCCCTTTGGCTGCAACTTTTGAAGTTGACGCGTGTCTAAAACTATGAGCAGTATATGTCTACACCATAATCTCAGTAATTCAACCAACCAATTACCAATAGTTTGAGCTCCAACGGGTTTATGAGGTTTCTGTATACCTAAAAATAGTAACAAAGAATCTCCACGATAGCTGTTAGTGCGATTTAAATACGCTGTCAAAGTTGAAACAACACAAAGTTTCGGGTTAGGGAAGTACTTCTTCAGAGTTAAAATGGGATTAGGACGATTAGGTCTACTAGTTTTCAGTATAGAATCAATTGAAATTTGTACAGATTCGCCCCAAACAATATTGTTAACAGTAATACAAGACAAAGTTTGTGTTCGCTGCCCAGTTACCAATGCAAGTAATCCAACTAATTTTAAACTCAACTGTTTAGTACTCAAACTATCATTATCATCCCAACTAGAAAACAGATTCAAAACAGTATCAGCGTCCCACGTTGTACTGTATTTTGGCGTAGGTGGACACTTACGATACACTCCTTTCATAAATTGTTTTACAATTCCAATTTCTCCTATCCTAATGTTATGGCTCAACGAAAACATTGTTGACAAACCAGCTTTTGCTCCGTTTACGCTACTATAACTATGTCCAGTGTTACAAAGACTAGTTAAAAAACTAAGGATTCGGTTTACATCAGGAACACGATAGTCGATATTTTCGGTGTGGCAATAGATACGCCATTTCCTAATAGTAGTATTGTACTGATTTGTAGTTGACTGCGAGAACGAGCCTTCGAGAATCTGCATAACGTCATTCGGAACGTTTGAACTCTCTAGTGAACACTGGATAAAACTGCTGCCATTAGAGTAACGCTGCTGCTCAGCTCGTGCGTCCTATTATAATAAGGACAAAATAGAGAATCAGTTCCCTTTTCAAAATACATTTTTTTCCTCTGCACATTTTTATGAAAAGAGGAAACCAAGGTTGTGCACCCAATTGGGTGCTACCACAATACCATAAACCTTATCTTGAATAATTTTTGCTAAAACTCGACTCACTAAATTAAAGGGTGGAAAGGCATAAAAGCCACTATACCATTTTAAACTAAAAGCATCTACAGCTTCAGAATTCGGATCCGGTAAATATGATACGTAACGTTTACACTTTGTGTATTATAACTGGCAAAAAAGATCAATCTCTGGCACATAAAAAGCACTACATATTGTAGCGAAACATTTCGAATGTAATGAGATATCACTAAAGTCTCTTGTTTCACGTGATAAGCTATCAGCAATATTTTCTTTAGTGTTTAACGTATGAAGCCCTGATATAAATGTTACGCTTTTCACACCACTTCCAAATAGTCTTAGCCACAGCGTTGCATTGTGACGACCGAGAGCCGCCTATTTATTAATATAGCTTACTGCAGTTGTATTGTCAACTCGAAGTAGAATCCTAACGTTTTGTTCATTGACAAGGCTCTGAAGACCATGAACACTGCAAGGATCTCTTAAAACATTATATGTAAACCACGGAACGTTGATAAGAATCCAATGGGGGTTCCCAATTTGGTCTTTGTAACCC
>LJIJ01006126.1:0-10143 GCA_001718145.1 Orchesella cincta
CCCGCTTTGAAAAGTGCGTTTTTCACGGAAATGCGATTTGACGGTCCGTCATTTTTCATTGCAAATGAGCTGAAATTTAGGACAAGGGACTCTTTAGTCAATTCCCCAGGGGACTTTTTAACAACCCTGATTTTTTAAGAATTCAGCGATTTGGCCGCTGAGTTATGAATGTTTAAATCTCCGTTCCAAAATGCTTCTTCTTGAAAGTGCAAGATTTTGAGAATTTGTAGACAATGGGTAATGAAATTGTTTTTATTCAACATCGAAACCAGATATACGTGAGATAGAGGCTTGGAAATGAACTAAAACTGTACTGGTTTAAACGCAGTAAGGCAATTCCTTCTAAACCATCCTAATAAGGACGCTCTCAATGAAAGGTTTATTTCAGTTGTGAAACAAGAAAAAGGATTTGGTTTTCAAGCATCGTATTTCGAATGCTGTGGTTTTAAAACCGGAATTTACTAGTATTTTACAAACAAAATTTACTAAACAATAAATTAGTTGTTTTCAACTTGCTCAAACATTTCTCAAGACTCCGTACTTTTGGTTAATAAAAACTGAAAATGAGTACGTTTAAATGACTTTACAGCGAATTTTTGGATTCGGGATTGTCCCAAATGGAATGAGTGGTCAATTTGGCATGATGCTGGTTGCTCAAGCAGCACTTACAAAATAGTAGGGAAGCCCTGTACGATTGAGATTACGAAAGTTTTATCAATTCTCGTAATTGGTCTGGTTTGTTGAGAATTTCAAAGTAATATTCTTCTGAAAACAAATAATATTGACATGCACACACAATCGTCGTTCTCCACAATGGACATGTTGGACGGGCTAAAAATACGTTTTGACAGGTTTTATCTAGTTTTATTCAACATTACACATTATAGATAAAAGTTCCTTAAGCAGTCATTGGGCACCTCAATACTAAGTTTAAAATGTAACAAAGATCAAAAGCCCAACAAATAGTAAATATTTGTAAAAACTCATAACAATTAATGTAAAATATTTCACAGAAAAATATGGAGGGGATCTGTCTTTATTGACGAATGACGAGCAATAATATACTGAATACAAATCTTTGTTTTCAATACATATAACCTATTATGAGTATCAGTCTGTGCGGTAATGGTATACGACGTATTATTATAGTTATTTGCATCATCAGTCATGTTTCAAAGTAACTAAATCATCCTTACTTTCATACTACCAACAACATAAAACTCTTTAATCGAGTTCCACAACTATAGGTCCAGCGCTTGGTTGAGATGAACCACCAGGGAATCCACCTCCAGCTGCTCCACCAGCACCATGCATCTTCATCATAATTGGCTGCACTCTTTCTCCATCTCTTTCAGCCTATCTTCATACTCTTCTTTTTCAGCCAAGGCATTGCTATTCAACCACTTAAGATTATCGTTACACTTGTCCAAAACCTCTTGAACAGCTTTCTTCACTCCAAAGAGGTAAGCCTCCAGTTGATTCTTGGCCTTGATTCTCTCTTGCTGCATTTTCATCTTCCTTCTTGTACTTTTCAGCATCAGCGATCATCCTCTCAATCTCCTCCTTGCCCTTATCATTCTTGATGGTGATCGTTTCACTCTTTCCAGTTGACTTGTCAGCAATAGAAACGTTCAGGATTCCGTCGGTATCAATATAAAAAGTGACTTCAATTCGGGGAACTCCGCTTGGGATTCCAGAGAAGTCGAAAGATCCAAGAAAGTGGTTGTCCTTGGTCATGGCTCGCTCTCCCTCATAAACTTTGATGTTGACATAAGGCTGATCTTCACCACCGACTCGGATAGAGTCGGTGGTGAAGATCTGACTTTGCTTGTGGGATGGTAGAATTCCTCACAATGATCTGGTCATGACACCTCCAGTGGTTTCAATTCCGAGGAAAGTGGGGCACATCAATGAGCAAAACGTCTTGGATTTCATGAATCAGAATAGCTGCTTGGACTGCTGCACCATAAGCGACTGCCTCATCTGGATTGATGCTCTTGTTAAGCTCCTTTCCATTGAATAAGTCTTGGAGGAGTTTCTGGACCTTTGGAATTCTAGTTGATCCTCCAACAAGCACAACTTCATGGATTTGAGACTTGTCCATTTTTGCATCCCTCAACGCCTTCTCAACTGGCTCGAGTGTGCCACGGAACAAGTCCGCACACAATTCCTCAAACGGGCACGAGTGATGGAGCTGTAGAGGTCAATTCCGTCAAACAGTGAGTCAATTTCAATGGAAGCTTGGTGGAGCTGGATAGATTTCTCTTTGCTCGCTCGCAGGCAGTTCTGAGACGACGGACGGCACGCTTGTTGGGTGTGATGTCCTTCTTGTACTTCTCTTGAACTCTTGGACAAAGTGGTCAACCATTCGGTTATCGAAATCTTCACCAAATGAGTGTCTCCGGCAGTAGATTTTAACTTCAAAGATGCCATCTTCAATGCTGAGAATGGAGACATTAAGGCGCCACCACGAGATCGAAAATGAGCACATTCTTCTCCCCTTCTTCTCCAATCCGTAAGCAAGAGCAGCTGCTGTTGACTCGTTGATGATTCTCAAAACATGAGACCAGCAATGGCACCAGCATCCTTGGTAGCTTGACGTTGAGAGTGTTGAAGTAAGCTGGGACCGTAATAACCGCATCAGTAACCTTGTGACCAAGATAAGCCTCTGCTACTTCACGCATCTTGACCAACACCATTGAGCTAACTTCCTCTGGGTTGAATCGCTTGGTTTCTCCCTTGAAATCTACTTCCAGTTTGGGCTTCCCATTGTCGTTAATAACTGTGAAGGGCCAGTGGGTCGTCTTGATGTCTTGTTTTATTTTAGGGTCATCAAACTTCCGCCCGATGAGACGTTTTGCATCAAAGATGGTATTCTTAGGGTTCATTGCCACCTGGTTCTTGGCTGCGTCACCAACAAGGCGCTCGGTGTCTTGAAGGCCACATAGCTGGGAGTTGTTCTGTTACCCTCGTCATTGGCAATGATTTTCACCTTCCCGTTTTGGAACACGCCCACACAAGAGACAAAAACCTGATAAGAATACCGCTCCACTTAAGGCAATAGCAACTTCAAATTAATTAATCAGGTTTACTTTAAGACTCACCTTTCTTAGCTCAAACTTTATTCGAAAACAGGAACTTTGTAAATTGTAGCGTTTAACAAAATTGTAGTTTCAATAAGGATTCAATTTGTAAAATCACTGTGGCTTGCAAAAATTGTTTGCTTTAGCTCTTGTAACTCTTAGTTGTTGTGACTTGCGTTCGCGCTTATTGACGTGGGGTAAAGTGGGACTCAAGAAGTAGGTCATTGCAATTTGCAAAGCAAATGTGAATGCCATGCATTATTGCATGCTGCCACGAAAGCGCAGCTTTCACGGAGAAAGCAGGCTATGGCATGGCAATGGCTGCACTATGGAACGTCCCCATGTTAAAACCGAAGACACTCGCTATATATTACGGCTTGTAGCAAAAATTGGAGAAATTCTTGGATTCGGGAGCAAACACGTGTATCATAGGAATATTCGTGGTAGAAAACAAGGACTTTCTCTACAAAAAAGAGAAGGGCTTCAAATTTTGATACTAATAACCTATCATTATTATTCTTACCCAGTAACAGGAATATTGGAAGGTCGGGACCTCTCCCTCCAAGACCTGGATTCTCTTCGAAGAAGTGAGAGACTTCCTTGGTTCTGTCAACCTGGAAGGCTTCCTTCATATAACTCCATCCTATGAAGGAGAAATAGGGTAGAATTGACGGGAACCAAAAAGAGGTGACCACCGTGCTCCAGGATTCAAATTCAACAAAAATTCAACAAATGTACGAATACCGGCTTAAACTTGAAGACAGACAGAGAAAAATAGCGTCACTAATGCAGGTCATAACTTGTTCCGGAGATTTGGGTTCGAGAGACACGCCTTTTGTAAAGAAATTTTTGCTTATTTAATGGATTGGGAATTAATTAGTTCAATTTTTATGATACACTTTTCAAGTAGACTTTATTCTTTCAAAAGCAAGAGTATAAATGAAAAACATAACACTCAAAACTATCACACAATTACAAACTAAACAAATAAACATTGGAGCCTATTTCCTTTACTCATTCTATCTAATTAAATAGTATTGCAATATTTAGAACAATCAGCTCATTTCCTCGAAAATTAAGCAAATTTTTATATTATTGATGAATCAAATCGCAAACGCATTTGCTTCGTATCTTGACTGATGTAAGGGTAGCTTAAGATATGCAAGACTATTTAGTTTCTCGATGAATTTCACTTTGCATGGTTCCCACTCAATAATTCATCACTGAGCAGTAAATTAGTGACGATGGAAATACTGTAAAATAACAAGCGTCGTTTAAACTACTCAATTGATGCGTGAAAAAAATTTGCTCATTTTATCAAATTATTTTTGTATCGACCTCACAGTAATAAGTTGCTTTTTGAGACAGAGCAGTTCATAAATACCATTTGAAACTGGATTCAGTGACATTCCAGTTTGTGTGTCAATGCCAACAACTTGATTATCCACTCCTTCCATTTGGGTAGAATACAAAGCTTGCTCGATAATGGAATTGGCATCGAACCCCGCAATTTCCAGCTTATTTTTCAAAACGTTTGTAACGCTTTGGCTAAAGCCGTTGTGCAGATGTGAACTGTTTGTCCATTTCCGACGAGTTCTGCATTTTTTAAATTAAACATTGCCAAGTCATGTTTTAAAACAGTTTTATGCCAAAAATTTAAATAAATACTAACCACAGCCTGCGACTTGACATCCATCGTATTTAGAAGCTTGAGCTCAAAGGCATATGCACCTGGAATGACAAACCCGTCTCCAATGCTAGCACGTAAAACATTTAGTACATTCCAAGCAGCAACCTGAATCAGATTAAAGGATTGTTTAAAATTCATTTGTTGGAAATGGCATTTTTAAATGTAAATTGGATGAAATAGTTTTACCTTAGTCTGTGCTCTGGAAAACGAGGACGAGCCTCCGATAAAAATTAATACATTTTCAGAGTTTTCCATATTTGAAAGTTCAACTTTGCACTAAAAAATAAACGCAATTTTGACAACGTTTACCTAGCACTTAAAATAAAAACATTGTCAAATTAACCTCGGCATCCATGGTGTTCTCTACTGTTTCTATAATTTCAACCTGTGAGCAGCCACTGTATTATCTTCGCAATTGTAAACGTGTAGAACAGCATCTACGCCAATCTGAAAAATAATAATTGCTGAGTTCCCTGAGAATTCGGATGATGTTGAATCGAAATTTTGCCAGTTGTTTTCCACGCAATCGAAACACGTCAGAGGGCCGAGAAATTTCAACAAACTTTTGGTGATTTACTAGTGTGCGCTGAAATGTTTCTACTGTTAATACATTAGAAAGTCCTTCCTTTTTTGCCAAGTTTCTGAATTCAGAAATATTCCAAATATTGTAATTAACCAGGTTAATTTTGTCAGTATTTTGTTTGCTGCAGGTTTTGGAATTCTAAACTTCTCATTAAGTCTAATCCGTCCAAGGCAACACGTACTCTACTCCTAAACGATCAGTTGATTTTCTATTGTCATACAATTTCCACACAGGTAGAACTGTCGCTGGCAGTTTGTAGCTTCGAAACTAATTTCTGTTAGGAATTTTGATGACGGTTTGCATTCGACCGTCCCGGTATTGATGTTGGTGTACTGGATAAAGAACTGAATACTTTGCTTTTCATAATCTGTTAACGGATTCGTCGATAATTGGACATAAGTTAGGAAATGTAGTCCAGGCTCGAAATATACCGATTTGGAATTTTTATTATTTTGGAACAACTGGTAAAACATTTTGATTTCCTTCAGAACGATGAAATAAGGAATATAGTACCATGTTCTTGTTGGGTAGTATTTTGTTCTTTAATATTTTCGCTTTGTTAAACCCGAATAAAAGTAGTGTAAATATGCACTGGTTATTACTTCGTATCGATAAGGGATCCAAAGGCTGCCATGCATTTTCTAAATCATTGGCAACCAAAATATTTTTAACAATAGCTAGAATTCTTTGTCAAAATTTCCAGTCCCGTTGAACTTTTCTCGGCGGCGATATCGCCTGGTGTCATAGTATTTCCAAGATTCTGAAAGTTTCCGAAGTAGTAGTCAACATCCTGAGAAATGATGTGAACATGTCACGCTTATCAATATTTTCAAGTAATGTATTAAATCCTCGAAATAAAACTGGAGAAAGAGTTTTGCTGTTTTTTACAGGATTTTCTCCTGATGAATCGCAGTCGTAGTGCCATTTCTGTGACGAGCTCAGAATTTGTTGAAATTTATACAGAATAATAACAAACATAAAATAACGACACATTAATTTGGTTGAGCTGGTCATTATAAAGTTTTGGGAAAATAATAGTTTTCTCCGGCCTACAATTTAAAAAAATAATATCGCGACACTTTGACAATATTTCGTTAGTGATTCAAAACTCTTGGTATCAGAGTTAAAAGCTGACGTGTCAAACTATCATAATTTGACGTGGTATAGTTAATTGAAAGTATCATAGTGGTTAATTTTAGTAATGTACTCGGAGGCGTTGGCAGTGTCTACCTCTTCAAAGTTTGCGTGCTTAAATACAACCAATAATTTTCTTCGCCACTTTATGCCACATGGCTTCGGTTGCTTATACTACTAAATCTTAAAGCAAATTAGAAAGTGAAAATGTAGCTTTTTTTCAAAGCGTTGCTTGTTCTTACTTGATGCAACAATGTGTGTGGCTACGTTATGAAAATTTACAATGCCAGCACACGTTGTCAGTTTTTAATCCGTCTATAGTTTCTACACTTTACATTGTTTGCATTTAAGTATAGAACTCAAATGGATTATTTACGATAGTTACGATTATTCGTGTTTTGCTCTGTTAATTTCTGTTTAGCTATTGCAATAGTTTAGGAATTTTGTTGTATAAATACTTTTTTAGTAGAAATCATTATCATCATTCATACTGGAAAGAACCACATTAGTACTATAACGAATTGTGAGGATTGTTGAGGACCTTGTCATGACGGGGTAACGTGAAATGAAATAAGAAGTATGAAACACAAGCAAAAACTACATAATATATATCGCGTGGGGCTAACTGAGAACTTAGTATCGTAAATATCTGTGATTTTCTGTTTAGATGAGCAGTAAACCGAAAGCAACATAAATTAATTATGATCATCACCTCATTTCCGATATTCATGCTTATTTATTGTGAACCTAAAATTGCAAATCATTGCATAAGCATTAGCTGTCAACACTCTAAACAGTCCATAGTCATCGGACTTATTTTATAAACTTTTTTTTTTAAAAACCCAACAACTGTGAGATCTGAAAATTTTTATGTCCGTAATCGGTTGAGAACGCTTGTAGCCTTGCTTTCCACTGTTTTTCAATAGCACAGTGACTTGTAACAAGGGTTTCCTTTCACGCGAGAGAAAATACAACCAGTTGGATTTACATCGCCAACCCAAATTTTAGATCCTCCATAATTGCAGTTCTTCCATCGTTTAATTAAGGCATGATTTTCCCTAGCTGCTACTACTATTTTAAAAGTCAAAATAAAAAGTAAATAAAAACTGGACTAAGATATGATCCAAATTTAATATGGCATAAATAAACCATAATTGTTGAAACTGTTGTATAGCTTGGAATATTTTAAAAGGAATAGGCACTTGCTGAGAAAACAATCAATCAATTGCAATAACTGATTTGGTTTCCGCCAGTTTCAACAAGAAAGAAATTCTAATGGGCTTCGGCGATATTATATCTTCATATTTTATAATTACTAGTTTGCAGCATGTAGGCAAATCATTGCATACAGATGCAAGGAAGCTGATGACAATTTTGAGCTTTTATTTTACAACAGCAAAAACGCAAAGCTTGTATTCAAAACTATTTACAAGCAAGAGCTGCCTTATCATTTGCCACTTCACAAAAATAGACAAGCATTCCATTCTAAAGAATTTATTCCCGCCCTACCAGTAATTTCATTAATTTTTGTAGAAACGAATGGATTGCTCTAAAAATTGCAATGAAATTAAAAACAGTGAATAAATGAAATCGACTCCAATGTTCTCTTGTTTAGTTTGTAATTGTGAACGTTATACGTTTCACTTATTCTCCGCTTTTGAAAGAACAAAGACTATTTGAAAAAAGTATTATAAAAATTGGACTAGTTAATTCACAATCAATTAAATTAATGCAGGATTTCTGGAAAGCGTTTCTCTCGAGCCCAAATCTCTGGAAAACGTTATGAACTCTCTTTTTTCCTTTCTTGAAGAGAAAACCTCACGTCCGCAGAGTTCGTAGATTTTACCACAGAGGTCAACGCCGGGCGAGAGGGAAAATTCAAATTCAACACGCATTGTTATTATGATGAGCTCCCCTGCTGTCTCAGTTGTTTAGCAGACAGGCGAGACAGTAGACAGGAGTACATTTTTTATTTTTGTCTTGTTGAGTTGAAATCCGTTTTTTTGCCAGTTTCCTCGGTTTTTTGACCCAATCTTAAATGAGTTCCTCCATAAAAAAGATAAAAATGGAGCCCAGCCTAACTGCCGAACGGAGTTTAGAGCCTACTGGGACTGTTCAGCTCTACAAGTTGGTGCCTAGCGGAGGGCTGGCTCTTTTTGATTCTCCTCGGATCTACCCTATTTTACCCTACGTCGGATGGAGTTATTTTAAGGAGCTCATCCAGGTTGACAGAAGCAAGGAAGTCTGCCACATCTTTCGCCCATCCGAAGACAATCCAGGTGTTGGAGAGGTGTCCCGAGCTTCTATTCCGGTTACTGGGTAAGAATAACTCACATTCTATTAATTAGTTCTGGAGCATCTAGCATACTTTGAAGACCTTCTCTTTTTCCTGTAGAGAAAGTTCTTGTGTTCTACCCACGAAGATTTCTGAGATCCAGGTGTTTGCTCCCGATTCCAACAATTTCCTCCGGTTTGCCTTTTACTTACCTTATGACGAGGCGCATCCAGATCCAGAGTCCAATCCAGAGCCAGTTCCAGTCAATTCCGTCATCAGTTTGGGACTGGTGACTGGATCTGGATACAAATGCGACATCGAATTGAAAAGTGAGTAAATGATGCCCTGACTTTGTAATTTTTACGGCTAACAAACATTTTGTTTGATTGGCACAGAGCCTTCAAGATCGTGAATGGGTGGCCAAAGTGCGCATATTGAAACAATAATTTTCCTGACAATTTCGGGTTTTTTATTTGGATCGTGTAGGGGCACATCGAAATGTGCTAGAAAAAAATTGACAAAAAAATTCATCAACTATTTGTTGAAAATTTTATTGAAAAACTACCAAAAACCTATAGTTTGGCAACGTTTTGGTGTCTCAACTTCGTATGCGCTTTCCTTAACTTTTTTTCCTTTATACAGTTCCTTCTGCAACCGTTTTGGAACATAATGCCGTTGGAACCAAGTGGTTATGAATAGCGCATCTCCGGTAATTAAATATTGAAGGTGACCACTTTTGAGCTATCAGCACAATGTCGTAGATAGCCTCAATTTTGGACACCAACTTAAACGGCTAAAATATAGTTTAATTGCGTAACTTTGCAATTTAACTTGTACAAACTGTTTCTAATGTCAAATACTGTAACAATTTCCATGCAATTACGTGAAAACGGTAGAAATGGAATGATTTTCGCGCTTTTCACGTTATTGCATAGAAATTGTTACAGTATTTGACATTAGAAACAGTTTGTACAAGTTAAATTGCAAAGTTACGCAATTAAACTATATTTTAGCCGTTTAAGTTGGTGTCCAAAATTGAGGCTATCTACGACATTGTGCTGATAGCTCAAAAGTGGTCACCTTCAATATTTAATTACCGAGATGCGCTATTCATAACCACTTGGTTCCAACGGCATTATGTTCCAAAACGGTTGCAGAAGGAACTGTATAAAAGGAAAAAAGTTAAGGAAAGCGCATACGAAGTGAGACACCAAAACGTTGCCAAACTATAGGTTTTTGGTAGTTTTTCAATAAAATTTTTCAACAAATAGTTGATGAATTTTTTTGTCAATTTTTTTTTCTAGCACATTTTCGATGTGCCCTACACGATCCAAAATAAAAAACCCCGAAATTTGTGCAGGAAAATTATTGTATTCAA
>LJIJ01006127.1:0-10139 GCA_001718145.1 Orchesella cincta
AAAATTTCAACATGTATTATTCCCTTTTAGCAAACTAATTTAAAGCAATTATAACACCGTAAAATACGCTTTTAAGTGTTTTAAAATAAAACGTAAAAATTGAAAATTTTGTGTTCAAAATTTCAGGTCAATCGGATGATAAACCTAGGATAAAATGGCGTCCCTTTAACTGGCCATGTCGATTCTTTTATTGCCTCTGCTTCAAATGTCTTAACTTGCCCCAACCAGAACGACCATCTTTCGTTCATAACTTAATGTGGTCTATAATATTAGCATAAGTTTGAGCTGGAAAAAATTTTGAGAGGCAGTCGACTTTCATAAAGCTGCTGGAATTACTCGCTAAATGAGCTCTCGTATAACGACTTTGTTGTGTGATCCGCCTCTCCAAAAGTCTACAAGACGTCCAGTATGTTTGGAGAGGAGGAACAGGTACTTTGACCTAATTGCGTTTGACGTCATTGTCAAAGAGCATGCTTAAATTGAAAAACCTTGTGATCCCGTAGATGAAAGCTTCATTATATTTTTGCCCTTTAGTAACGTCCAATGCTTACATGGAGATGCGACAGTCATCCACCCTTAATTATTTTGAGTAAACTTTGAAAGCATAAATATAATCTAGTATGATTGGTACTTTTAATTTGCTTTTAAAAATAAATGTAATTAAATATTATAAAAAGGTGCACGATTGATACCTGCAAAACCCAGTTTCAGTGTCTGTTGCAATGTGAGTATTTGAACCCTGGTTCTTTTTGACTTGACAGTAGTGTTGCATACTAATACTATTACTAAACTATTACTAATACTAAAACTGGTTTTAGTAATTACTTTTACTATTACTAAAACGTTTTCAAATTTTCTTACTTTTACTATTACTATTACTAAAAGTTTCTAAAAATCGTTACTTTTACTATTACTAAAATAAAAACTAGTAAGAATACTAGTAAGTGTTTTAGTAATTCTTGTACTTTCTCGTGGGTACTGTGCTGCTACTCATGCACTTTGCTTGTACAATGAATACTCGCGTTATGCATATAAATATTATGAACATACTGTAGGAATGAATTCAACTCGTTTCTCCTGAAGGCCTGCGTGCGTATTATAATGTTTCCAATGTACATATCTTTATTTATGCCTTTCGAACTGATAATCGAATTCGGTTGGATTGCAGGAAACCGGACGCACTAAGTTTTTTTTCAACTAAAAATTTTTTTTATTGCATTTCTGGACGTTTCAAGATATCTTTTATCCTTTAAACTACTTTTTGTGAAAATTTTTTTTTGAAATTTTTCCAAGTTTTTTTCCAAATTTTAAAATTTTATGTTTTTTATGGTTTGGTTACGCTTTGGTTATGTTACCTAACATAACCAAAACTAAACCAAACCAATTTAGTCTAACCAATGCTACAAATTTTTAAAAAAGTTGACAAAAAACTTAGAAAAAATAAGTGCGTCCAGTTTCATGCAATCCAACCATCAAATTCTATTAATAGTCTTATTATACGAATCGTGTAGTAGCAGCGCTAATATAGCAAACCGGTGAAGGATTGAAAATTATTATGCTTTTGGATCAAACTGTGTTGATTTTTGAGTAAATATCTTACAAGTCTCGCTATTTTGATTGCCGAACTTTCGACTTTCCAAGTAAAAATGTAAAAAACAAATTGAGGTGCTCAAACAAATTAATAGCAGATGGGATCGAACGATATTCGTTGCTTCAAAACGTGATGTACCATGTTCATTTTTTAAAACAAAATTTGCACTATTTATCAGCTTATATATTGATTTTTTCAGATTACTAAAACCATTACTAGTAATTACTTTTACTAAAATGATTTTGGCGTTACTTTTACTATTACTATTACTAAAATTATTTCCAAAATTCTTACTAAACTAATACTATTACTAAAACGAAATCAGTAAGGCTTACTAATACTAAAACTTTTAGTAATACCAAAACTTACTAGTATGCAACACTACTTGACAGTTAGCCTGTCTCCTGGGAAGCGAAATTTTTCTCAGGAAATAAATACGGTATATTTGTTATGAGACAGATTGCGACTTAAGTGAGCTCGCGTCCTAACAGAACGAATCTACTTGAACATAAAATTTCAGCATTATTTGCTCTTATGTGTACTGCTCACTTTTTCTTTTTGGTTGTTAGTAATAACAGGCGTTCAACTCTCCTTCCCTTACACCGCATATATCTGAAAATGCATGAAATGGGTCTTGATAGGGCTTAAAAATATTGCGATTTACCGTCTAGTAAGTGACTTGGACCTGAAAGCGGGTACCTGTTGTCTGAAGAATTTGATTGAAGTCAAGAAATTTGAAATCCTATGAGACAACGTCCTTGTGATTCAACTCAAAATAAACTATTATTGAGCCTGGCACGTGATGTAATTTTGTAGCATAGCCCTACATAAACAAAACTTCATTTCTATCCTATTAACCAAGTGTCCATAGAATGAATGCAAATTAAAGTGCTATAAAAAATTGCAGGGATACAACTTAAATATGGTCAACGCAATTTTCTTCACACAAATCCGAAAAGTGTGAAGTCTTGAGGTCTTGCGTTGAGTCTTGTCAATATCTGCCACAATTTGTGCGCGTTTTCCTTTTAGTTGAAACGTGCCAGAACGTCATTCATTTAAATAACTGTACAAACTAGGAAACCTTACCAAAGATTCTGTTACCAACTAGCACGGGTAAAACTACGTGTTTATGCGCCAATCTTCACCATTATACACGCCAAAGCTTCAGAAAAGGATTGTAATTAATGATTTAATTCATAACGGAAGGCATGAAATGTTGGCTTGCAGGTTCATGGCTTTTTAAATCTCAACCTAGTTGCAAATTAAATCAAGAAATTAAGTTACCTGACTGTATATTTGCTAAGGAATTTGTTCTTTATGTCAATGAAAAGGAAAGTTTTGTACAATTAAAATCACTAAAACACAGTGATTCTACCGGAACAAAACTGAATAATGAAATTCTCAAGGTTTCAACCCACTGTTTTCAAACATTACCCTAAACGAAAGGATTGATGAAAGTTCACAGGTTATAAATACAATCCTGTATCCTGATTTGCACTTTCCATACGATTCAAACCAACTAAAAATCACGTTTGTAACTTATCAGGCAGATTTGAATGCACGTAACACACTGATAATTCAAATGTTTTACTTTTAGAAGGTATTTTAACTTTAATGTTTTATGTTTTGAAGAGTTTCTTAAAATTTAAAGTCGATTTTTATACATGAAGCCCAACAGCATGGAAGGGAGATTACAAATACCAAGGCAGACACGACAGCAGCAGAAAACCAGAACACATAGCGCACAGCCGCCAATGTCAACGGAAAGAAAAAGACTGAAAACTGCTCCTGCTTTGCGAGTGACTAGGGGCAAATGCTTGTTGGTTTCATTCGATGACAACGCCTGTAGGGTTTACCTGTGTACACTTTCGTTTTACTGTAATAAAACATGCATTTGACAAACTATACCCTGCATCCGAGTCCATTGTCGAAGTGTGCGGTATACAGCATTGATGCTGTAGCTTACGAGTTTGGTTTATTGAAACAGAATCCTTTAGAATTAAAAAATACTAACCACGGTGTTTTAGAGAAGAATGTATTTACACTGTAGCGAAAGCAATATATAGAAAATTTTTGTTGATACCCTTCGCGCGGATGGGAAATGATTTAAGACAACGATAAATCGTTGACATGCAACGAATTCTCCGTAAAAATTAAAAACCGAATATAGGCATAGGAATATATGTTTGTTTCATGTCGATGAATTTCACAGTGTCAAACGAAATTTTGAACACAAGCTACAGCTCAATACTTTTTGGCTATAGAAAGCGGTTATGAAGACAGAAATATAAATATGTGCTAAAAAAGACAAAATATGTAGGCAAATATATGGTTTAAATCGTTATAAAATTGTCCCATTAACTTGTTAAATTTCTAGCACAATGCCCTAGACAGCAAGAATTAAAAGGGGACAACTATTAACTAAAATTAGTAGCACTTTTTTCTCACTTGAGTTCACACTCAAACCTCTGCTCGAAGAAAGTCTCTGAATAAAATGAAAATTTAATGCGGTTCTTTGAACTAGCACGCTTTCTGGGAAACATGAAATGAAGGAATTACGTAACAGACTGAATAAATACGGTCAGATCGAACAGTGTGAAAAGTGACCAGCTCGTTTACACGAAATGCTTCACTGCTTTAGTCAGAAACAATAAATCTGATCTCAACCTATATCAAGCTTTGTGCTAATATACAACGAAACAACGACTTTGCCTAGACAACATTGGAACGTGAAAGTGTGTGAAATCGTTGCAAATAAAGTTCCTTTTAATATATAAGGTTATTTCAGTCGTTGTTCTCTCTTTTTCTCTATTCGGGCAGTCCAAGTTGTTTCACTTTCGAGGCGGCTACTTGAGGTGATACTTATGGATTTGGTCCAAACTTTGTCAAATCATTCATTTTATTTAGTAATGAACTGGATTTTTTTACTAAGGACATATTTTCCCATACAAACAGTTTCTAAGCCTTTTACCATTTGAAATTTTCTTATGGGAGAAAGCATGGAAAAATCAAGACCACAAAAGTAAAGCTTAAAATTAGAAAATTACAATGAAAAAATTTGCAGAAACAGTTTCATACGTACTGATATTAATGCATTTCGACATCAATAACTTCACTGACCTGTGTGACCTTGGCTTTCACCATGCTTTCTCCAATAAGAAATTTCAAAGGATAAAAGGCCTAGAAATTTTTTATATGGGAAAATATGTCTGTAGTAAAAAATCCAGGTCTACACGTTCACTACTAACTAAAACGAATGATTTGCCAGAGTTTGAGCCAAATCCAAGTCTCACCTCAAGTAGTCGCCTCGTTAGCTTCAGTTCGGCATATTTGATACTTTTTGAGACTCAGGTTGCAGATATAAGTTTAATAGAAAAGTCATATCCAATTTAATGGAAATCAAAGCCGGTGAAGGCCTGTCGAAACCGTTTTTGAATTGAGATACATTAGTAATGTTTCGGCAGGCTAAATAGAACTTTGATGGCATATTACACACAAGGAAATGCAAAGACTGGGAATTTAAGTGTGTAAACCGCTATTACTATGTCTACGGATGATTCAATTGAAGAGGTACTAATTTCCTCCAGGTTGAAACTTTTTACCCTCATTTATGTACTGACTTGATGTTAAAAATTCAATTTTTAGAAACTCAAGTTTTCACATTTCGCTTTTGTGGACATTTTTATCTTCCCAGAACAGCCATTTTGGTTGGATAATTGGCAACAGTAATTGCAAAAAACTTACCCCGTTTGCTAGCTTTCGTACTATTTTAACAATTTGAATACAATTCAGCTTGAATGAATGCATCCGTCATAGTAGAAGTTGCAAACAAGAATATAAATATTTTGTCACTTCCAAATAGCTAGAATTTGAGCTGGTTTTCGAACCGCATGTTTAGCTTTTATTTTACTACGCTCACTCAACCTGCTTTAACATTTCTTGTTTTTACAGTTGTTTGTAAGAACTAGGTTGATTGAAGTGAATTATTATATTTTTCGCAGTTCCTTTTTATTAATTAATGTACCTAATCTCATTTATAATGTTTGTAATTTTAAGTTACTCAAAATTTCTTGACTTTTTATTACCTAACTTGCCAATACGTTAGTGTCAAACTTTGTTGGAACAAATTAAGTGTATTAGTCTTGTTTCAAAATCACACAACAACACATCACCCAACAAGCACTATTGTCGAAAGAAAAAACGATACTTAAAGCTGTTCCCGGTATTTGCGCCTGCCATTTAATGCAAGTCCGTTCTTTGATATATGTTATAAAGTTATATTAGATACACGTAATGTAACAATGTTTGTGGAAGATCAAACTATTACTACTACTGTCATGGGGTCGGGATTGTAGTGGATGTCACTCAAAATTTTGGGTTTTTGTCCTTTACTTGTTATATGCCCATAACAAGGCAGTGAACGTCAAGCATAATTGGCGACAAAAAACCGTCAAAATTTACTGAAGCTGACAGCCACTACCAATCCGATCATGCAGTAGTAAAGTCAATAAGTATTGATCTTCCACAAACTTGTTAACATTACGTGTATCTAATAATAACTTTTATAACATATATCAAAGAACGGACTTGCATTAAATGGCAGGCGAAATACCGGGAACAGCTTTAAGTATCGTTTTTTCTTTCGACAATAGTGCTTGTTGGGTGATGATGTTTGTGTGGATTTTGAAACAAGACTAATACACTTAATTTGTTTCAACAAAGTTTGACACTAACGTATTGGCAAGTTAGGTAATAAAAGTCAAGAAATTTTGAAAGTAACTATAATTTACAAACATTATAAATGAGATTTAGTACACTTAATTAATAAAGAAGCGAATGGCTGAATAAATATATAAATTGCAGCTTCAACCACCTAGTCTTACAAACCTGTAAAAACAGAAATTGTTCAAGAGGTTTGAGTGAGCGGTAGTACAAAAAAAGCTAAAACATGCGGTTCGAAACCAGCTCAAATTCTAGCTATTTGGAATGACAATAATATTTATATTCTTGTTTGCAACTTCTACTATGACGGATGCATTCATTCAAGCGAATGTATTCAAATTGTTAAAATAGTACGAAATGCTAGCAAACGGGTAATTTTTTGCAATTACTGTTGCCAATTATCCAACCAAAATGGGGGCTGGGAAGATAAAAATGTCCACAAAAAGCGAAATGTGAATAACTGAAAAAGTGAATTAAGCAACTAGCAAAAAGGGTTAAAAGTTTAACCTGGAGGAAATTATACTCTCAATTGAATCATCCGTAGCATCAGTAATAGCGGTTTTCACAGTTAAATCCCAGTCTTTGCATTTCCTTGGTGTGTATATATCCATCAAAGTTCTATTTAGCCTGCCGAACACTTACTAAGTATCTCAATTCAAAACGGTTTTCGACAGGCTTCGCCGGGCTTTGATTTCCATTAAATCGGATATGACTTTTCTATTAAACTTATATCTGCAACCTGAGTCTCAAAAAGTATCAAATATGCCGAACTGAAAGCTAACAGGCGACTACTTGAGGTGAGACTTGGATTTGGCTCAAACTCGGCAAATCATTCGTTTTAGTTAAGTACGTGTAGTAGACTGGATTTTTTACTACAGACATATTTCCATATAAAAAATTTCTAGGCCTTTTATCCTTTGAATTATCTTATTGAGAGAAGCATGGTGAAAGCCAAGGTCACACAGGTCAGTGAATTTATTGATGTCGAAATGCATTAATATCAGTACGTTGAAACTGTTTCTGCAAATTTTTCATTGTATTTTCTAATTTTAAGCTTTACTTTTGATGGTCTTTGATTTTTCCATGCTTTCTCCCATAAGGAATTTCAAAATGGTAAAAGGCTTAGAAACTGTTTGTATGGGAAAATATGTCACTTAGTAAAAAATCCAGTTCATTACTAAATAAAATGAATGCATTTGACAAGTTTGGACCAAATCCATAAGTATCACCTCAAGTAGCCGCCTCGAAGTGAAACAACTTGGACTGCCCGGATAGAGAAAAAGGAGAGAACAACGACTGAAATCAACCTTATATATATAAAGGAACTTATTTGCAACGATTTCCACAACTTTCACGTTCCATGTTGCTCTAGGCAACAGTCGTTTGTTTTCTTGTATATTAGCACAAATGATGATATAGGTTGAGATCAGATTACTTGTTTCTGACTAAGCAGGTGAAGCTTTCGTGTAACGAGCTGGTCATTTTCACACTGTATCGAATCCCTGACCGTATTTATTCAGTCTGTTACGTATTCCTTCATTTCATGTTTGCAGAAGCTGCTAGTTCATAAGAACCGCATTAATTTTCATATTATTCAGAGACTTTTCTTCGAGCAGACGGTATTGCAGTGTAGAGACTCAAGTGAGAAAAAGTGCTACTAATTTTAGTTATAAGAATGTCCCCTTTTAATATCTATAAGACTGATAATAGAGATATGTGCTAGAAAATTTATAACAAGTAGGTAAATGGGAAACAATTTTATACGATTATAAACCATTATTGCCTACCAATATTTATGTATTTGTTAGCACAATATAAATTTACATGCCTTCCATAACGCTTTTCTATAGCAAAACGTATTGAGTGTAGACTTAAGTGTTCCAAAAATTTCGGTTTTGAACACCATGTGAAATTCATCGACAATGAAACACAACATATTTCATGCCTTAATTCGAGTTTTTAAATTTTAACGGACGGGATTCCTCGTTGCATGTCAACGATTTATCGTTGTCTTAAATCAATTTCCATAACCGCGACGAAAGGGGTATCAACAAAATTTTCTATATATTGGCTTTCGCTACGTGTAAATACATTCTTCTCTAAAACACGTGGTTAGTATTTTTTAATTCTAAAGGATTCTGTTTCAATAAACCAAACTCGTAAGCTACAGCATCCGGTTGAATACTGTATACCGCACACTTCGACACTGGACTCGGATGCAGGGTATAGTTTGTCAAATGCATGTTTTATTACAGTAAAACGAAAGTGTACACAGGTAAACCCTACAGGCGTTGTCATCCGAATGAAACCACAAGCATTTGCCCCTAGTCACTCGGCAAAGCAGGAGCAGTTTTCAGTCTTTTTCTTTCGTTGACATTGGCGGCTGTGCGCTATGTGTTCTGGTTTTTCTGCTGCTGTCGTGTCTGCCTTGGTATTTGTAATCTCCTTTCCATGCGGTTGGGCTTCATATATAAAAATCGACTTAAAATTTAAAAAACTCTTCAAAACTTAAAAAACTTAAAGTTAAAATACCTTCTAAAAGTAAAATCTTCGATTTACCAGTTTGTTAAGTTTATTCAAATCTGCCTGATAAGTTACAAACGTGATTTTTAGTTGGTTTGAATCGTATGGAAAGTGCAAATCAGGATACAGGATTGTATTTATAACCTGTGAACTTTCATCAATCCTTTCGTTTAGGGTAATGTTTGAAACAGTGGTTGAAACCTTGAGAATTTGTCATTTCAGTTTTGTTCCGGTAGAATCACTGTGTTTTTAGTGATTTTAATTGTACAAAACTTTCCTTTTCATTGACATAAAGAACCAAATTCCTTAGCAAATATACAGTCAGGTAACTTAATTTCTTGATTTAATTTGCAACTAGGTTGAGATTTAAAAAGCCATGAACCTGCAAGCCAACATTTCATGCCTTCCCGTTATGAATTAAATCATTAATTACAATCCTTTTCTGAAGCTTTGCGTGTATAATGGTGAAGATTGGCGCATAACACGTAGTTTTACCCGTGCTAGTTGGTAACAGAATCTTTAGGTAGCGTTCTGTTTGTACAGGTTATTTAAATGGAATGACGTCTCGGCAGTTTCAACTATAAAAGGAAAACTCGCACAATATTGTGGCAGTATTGACAAGACTAACGAAGACTCAAGACTTCAACGCTTTTGGATTTGTGTGAGAATTGCGTTGACTATTTATTGTATCCTGCAATTTTTTTAGCACTTTATTTGCATTCTTCTTGGAACTGTTAATTAGAGATAGAAATGAAGTTCTTGTTTATGTAGGGCCATTGCTACAATTACATTCACGTGCAGGGCCATAAAGTTTATTTGAGTGAATCACAGGAGTTGTCTCATTAGGATTTCAAATTTCTTGATTCAAATCAACTTCTTCAGACAAAGAGTACCGCCTTTCAGTGTCATCACTTACTAGAACGGTAATTCGCATATTTTTAAGCACCTATCAGACAATTTCATGCATTTTCAGATATATGCGGTCTTTGTAAGGAAGAGGAGCTTGACGCCTGTTCTTTAACTAAAACCAAAAAGAAAAAGTGGCGTAACACATAAGAGCAAATAATGGCTGAATTTTATGTTCAGTAGATTCGTTCAGTTAGGTCGCGAGTCTCATTTACCAGTCGCAATCTGCTTATAACAACTATACGTATTTATCTTCCTGAGGAACATTTCGTTCCCAGAGACAGGACTAACTGTCAGTCAAAAGTAAACCCAGGGTTCAATCCTCACCATTGCGAAAGACACTAGAACTGGGTTTGAGGTATCAATCAGTGCACTTTTATATATTTAATTACATATA